>LR548784.1:0-94933 GCA_900536415.3 Caenorhabditis sp. 38 MB-2015
ATTTAAGCTAACCAAACTTGGCAAATGGGTTCAGGGCACTACTGGTACCCCAGAAAAAAATGATGGGACCCCTCCTTAACCTTAGTCACCCCCTAGGCATTAAAATGTAAATTATAGGAGGACGCTACTAATAAACCTACCCCAGACGCATATCTCGGGAACCAAAAAATTTAAGCTAACCAAACTTGGCAAATGGGTTCAGGGCACTACTGGTACCCCAGAAAAAAATGATGGGACCCCTCCTTAACCTTAGTCACCCCCTAGGCATTAAAATGTAATATATAGGGGGACGATACTAATAAACCTACCCCAAACTCATATCTCGGGAACCAAAAAAAATTGCCCAACAAAACTTGGCGACTGGGTTCAGGGCACTACTGGTACCCCAGAAAACAATTATGGGACCCCTCCTTAACCTTAGTCACCCCCTAGGCATTAAAATGTAAATTATAGGGGGACGCTACTGATAAACCTACCCCAGACGCATATTTCGGGAACCAAAAAAAATTGCCCAACAAAACTTGGCGACTGGGTTCAGGGCACTACTGGTACCCCAGAAAAAATTTATGGGACTCCTCCTTAACCTTAGTCACCCCCTAGGCATTAAAATGTAAATTATAGGGGGACGATACTAATAAACCTACCCCAAACTCATATCTCGGGAACCAAAAACATTTAAGCTAACCAAACTTGGCAAATGGGTTCAGGGCACTACTGGTACCCCAGAAAAAAATTATGGGACCCCTCCTTAACCTTAGTCACCCCCTAGGGCTCAACGTTCAAACGACTGAATTTTTCAGAGACCAGACATCGACTCGATGTCCCTCTACAGATTGGTCGGCAGAGTTTTACTCAGCGCAAGTTTTTTACATCGAGATGAATTGCAAACAAGAGAAGTGATAAATATTGAAGATGCACTTTTTGGTGAGACAGACTACTTGAGAAAAGTTGCTCCAAAGTATCGTGCTCTCAAGGATTTATATAATGAAGTTTCCAATGTAGACAGAGATAAAAAATCGATAATTAGTCATGGTAAATCAGTCAAAAACAATAGATTTCGACTTAAAAAACAATAAATTTTCAGAACTTCTTGAAAAATGTGAAATGCTTCAACAAAAAGTTGAACTACGTCGAACTGCAAAAGAACTTCAAAAAAACGTGTGTCAATAGACGATCAGCCAACCCATAAAAGTACAAAAAGTATGCGAACGCTGTGATAAGTAATGTGGGAGTCAGATACGCTGCGGCACAATTGCTAGTTTCCCAACACGCTTCAGCGATTCCGATCGATAATATTTATTCGATAACTGAATCGTCGACAGAGTCGGTTTGGAGAAGAATTCAAAAACGATTTGGTGATCAATGTTCTTTGGTATACATCTGTAAAGATTTTGATTTTTCCGTTCCAAGACAGGTATTGATTTTTGTATTTTTCAAATACATTAAGATATTCGTTGATTTTCAGACGAAAACACTTGTTTTGCCAGTTCGAGCGAATCAAGCGATCAAATTTCTGTACAATGCTCAACGAGATGAAATGCTGAAATGATAAACTGAAATTGAAAAATATTTTTAAAAGAAAAAAGAGACAAAAAAAAAGTAGTAAAGCATAAAAATGTTCCCAATAATAAGTACATAACAAAATGAAAAAATAAGAAAATAATAATGGTGAGAGAGATTGATAGTACAGAAGATTCTAGAGATCAGTTAATTGGTAGGGTAAACGGTTAAAAAATGAGAGAAATACGGTTTTAATTTGTTTTTTGAACGTTTAGCGTCGATTCGTGGTGAGCAGCGACGAATGTGGACGAAATATGCGGTTGGATGACTGGAGCATGGGCTGGATGAGCATCGCGCCATGTGCGATAGCTGAAAAAATAATTCTATAAGTTTCCCAACCACGAGTTTTTAAAATTTTTATTTCAAATTGAATTTTCAAGTATTTTTTACGTTCGGATAATGTTTCATGTTATAGAAGATTTCTAAATGAGTACTTTTTAGAATTTTTTTGGAATTGATGTGATTTCAAAAAATGTTATTCATTTTTCATTTATAGTGTTCAATACAAGTATTTCAAATATAAACATGGTTTTTTTTTTCAAATATTGAAAGCTTTGAATTTTGTGACCAAATGGAGTGTTTTCAACATTCACCGATTATACATTTGAAGCTTTTCATAATCCAGACTAGTTCTAGAACTTTCAGCTCGAAATAAATTTTCAAAAACTCACAACGGTGTCAATTTCCATTGATAATAATACTCGACCAACTCGCCAACAGTTCTGTATGGTAGTACGAGTCGTCGAATCAGCGAAAAATCCTTTCCATACTTCTCAATCGCATCTTCAAACATTTTCGATTCTTTTTCATCGAACGACAAAGCATCAGGACGGACAGTTCGGAAAGCGTAGTTCACCTGTGGGAATGGGAATGCGTTCTGAAAAAATGGATTCTTAGAGAATTGAAATTAGGCACTATTTTATAGCTTAACAGAAAGTTTTAGATTTAGGGTGAAACTTATTCGCTTCCAGAAATTATTTTTTCGGAGTTCATTTTTTCATTTTTTTTTTTCTTTAAAATTACATGTTTACATCATCAATATTCGCTTTTTTGCTGAAAAATTAGCTTTTTTCTTTCATCGAAACTTGAAAACAACTATCAGGAATGTTTTTTTCAAATGTTCCTGCTACTAAATTCATAGTTCTCAGGTTATAAACTAATAATAAATTCTTATTTTTAAAATTTTAAATCTATTTTTTAAAAGTACTGTCATACATTTATGCCAAGATACATTTTTTGAAGTTTGCTAGGAAAAATATAACTGTTTTTATTTGAAAAACGATTCTTTCGTATGGTTTTTCTGGTAAATAAAGGTCAGAGCTTGTAAAAATAACGGTTCATATTCTAAAAATTCAATATTTAGGTATTTTACCGCTGGAATTTTGTGATTTTCGCAATAATTGTGTTCAAGGAATTTTTTCAAGCCGTCTTTTATGCTATTTTTTTGATTTTAGCGAATTCGGGTTTTTTTTTTCGAAAATGAATTCCGAACTGTAAGAAGACTCACCTTAGCACTTTCAACATCAAAATCATGTCGTAGAAGTACACACAACGCATCCTCATCATCTCTGAATTTTCTAGCATTCACTGGTGGTGGTTGCTCATAAGCAATTCTCAAATCCACAACATTCTCCAGATATTCATTCAATGTTTCGTCTGGCAGATTTTTCTTATTCGACCACAGCAAAATTGCATCATTCCTGACATCAGACCCGGTTGAATTGGCTTTTTCATGGTCTGACAAAATCTCCGGGATTTGAGCTTGATATTTTTGCTCATCAACGCGAATCTCCTTTTTATACGGATCGTGTGGAATGTATTCTTCATCGTCGTCGTCCAAAGAGTTTCCAGTGTCGAGGATGGTTCGATCTCCAGCGGTGTTTGCTTCCGATGTGCCTTCTTCGTCTTCATAATCCTCGTCATCGTCTTCTTCGTCGTCAATTTCAGTACCAGTTTCGGCTACTTCAGGAGGATACCCATATTTCTTCTTGAGTTCCTCAATCGACATCTCATTCTCATCTTCTAGATCTTTCAATTCATCAGAATAATCGCCACTTTCGAATTGCTCATCTTCCTCGATTGTCGCTTCATAGTCATCACCATTGTCATTTTCCAACGTGTCGTCATAATCATCTTCATCATTCAATGACGATCTCGACAATTCGTCTTCCATTTTTTTAATGCTGCAAACAAAATATTATAATCTATTTTTTTTCAAACGATAAAAATGGAAGAACGAATTTTTCTTCGAAGAAAATAAATAGTGAATTGCGCGTATAATAAAATGTATGCAGATTGCGGAGAAATTAGAGGAAAGAAGAGGAAACACGAAAATAATTGAAAGTTCATAGAAAACTGATGGGATAATTCACGAGAGAAAAAATAAAATCATCCCAATAGAAAACTGAGGAATTTTGTGAAAGGAACTCGGAAAACGAAAAATTAGTGTTTTAGGGAGGAATAATTTAATTTTTAAGAAAACAAAATATATGAATATGAGGAACATCTTGTTCTACATCGATCGACATTAATTATTAATACACTAAAAATCAGAATTTACAAAAAAACGGAAAAAAACGAAACCACACTTTGAAAAAAATAAATGAAAAGAAGGTGCATACAGTACCACTTTATTTAAAGGTGCAGTACACACACAGATGAGGTCACAGCGCGTGAATTTAGCGCGGCTAAAATTCAAACCATTCTCATTTTTCTTCTCGAAAACCGTGTTTTCTCATTCCTTCAATTCAAGTTGCCGTTCGTCGTTAACAGTCAGATGGCGGATCGAGGACGTGAAAAGGAGATTCTCGTCACCCCGACGCCGTTCCGCACCCAAATTCATCATGGGCTCGACGCGGAAAGTCGCATTCGATTCGCTGAAGAGGTGGCGATTCCCAGAGGATTGAATGTGTCACCGGCGCTTCGCAACATTCTCAGCAATCAAACCGACAACTTTTTCCATCAGCGGCAACAATCAACTCAAGTAAGTTTTCGGTTTTTATTTTCGAAAAACGAAGAAATGTGATAAATTTGCAGATGCTTGAAGATTTCCAAAATCGCCAACACATATCATTCAAAACAATGCGTGAAGCTGTGATCAAGCAAAAACAAGCAACTGGGCAACAATTGCCGAACCGAATTCCAATGCTTGACGTTAACCCAACTAGGATAACCCTCAGTCTTGAATTTGAATTTCAATACCACGAACTAATGAACAAGCAGATCGATAACGTCGAAAACGTCATGTCGATTATGCACCGAACTAACACCCTTATCCAATTGCCCGACAAATTGAACGAAAATGGCGCTAGTCCACATGCCCAGCAAGTAACTATCACCGGATTCTTCAACGATGTCGAAGAAGCGAGAATTGCACTTCGGGTATGTATCTTTCCCTTTTTTGCTTTTTTAATTGGCTCATTTTGCAGGAGAATTGTCCATTGTCAGTTTACCTGGAAATTGACCCATCGAAAAACAACGTTGATCACGTTTTGGCGTGTATTGAATCAAATCGCAAGTCGTATGACAATGTAACAGTGGATCTTGACAATTTGCCAAATAGTGGACCTGGTTTGAAGTTTACATGCCGTCAGAAGCATATTGAAGATATGAAACAGACGTGCGATAATATTTCGTCCATGTTGCACAAGAATGAGCGAGAAGATGTCTATTCACTTCGTTTCAATGTTTCTGTGTATCATTTGGATCATGTTGTTGGCAAAGCGAAGACCAACTACCTGCTCATGCCAATTATCGAGCAGCGAACAAAAACAACTATCTCACATCCTCCATTCGACGCAATCAATACGGCTCATGATCATATATTCCCGCTGTTGGTCAGAGGATCACTCAAAAATATTTTGGAAGCAAGAAAATGTATCACGGTAAGCATTAATTTTTCAATAAATAACAGATTCCATAGATTTCGTTTGATAATACTCGAAAATCTTTTATAATATGAAAGTCTTGTCTTACAGGAGCTGCTGCCAGTCGCGATGTGTTTGAACATCAATGATGGCGATATGGCCCAACCAATAGATACTCAAAATCGCGTGGTGGATGTGTTTCATCCGGAGATGAAAGTTTCGATGCGTGTCACCCCGTCAAAGTATGATCCAAGACCATTGTTGGCTGATGAGCAGCTTCAACATTGCATCACATTGCGTACAAAGGAATTCAATATACGAAACTTGTATATTTTCTATAGAGGATTGTTGTCGGTAAGAATATTTGATTTTCATTATATTTTAATGTTTTAATAATTTCCAGGCATCGATCAAGCTGGAGATTCCGAAATTGCACGAGCTCAAGAGCTCACTATGGCTCAAAGAAGTCGCTCTTGACGACTCGGTGTTGAAGTTCAAGTTGCCGTGTCGCGGAGAAGCACCAATGGCCGATAAACCAACCAAACAGCGATCAAACTCGAAGAATAGACGGGATGGTTCGACGACGAAACGTGCTGAGAACGTTGGCAATCTCCCACCAACGACAAATCCAGTTGGCACTGCGTCGTCCACATCGCGAAGACATCAATCGTCATCGTCGACCACTTCGTACACCGACGCGCCATCGCCGTCGCCACATCATCTACCGCCGCAACAACAACAACAGCAACAAAGACATCCGCCATTGATGCCGCATGTTCCTTTCCTGGTTCAACCAAATATGATGCCTAATCATCGATTCATGAACAATTCGCCGGTCAATGTTCAACAACAACATCATCAGCAAAAAAATCAAAGTTTGAGTGAGTTTGGATTGACTAAATTCAAGAATTAACCCTTGCATTTATAAACTCCTACATTTTCAGTGAGCATGCAGCTTCGACAACAACAACAGCATTCACAACAAGGATTTTACCTGTATCCGTACTTCTTGGTTCCACAGGCTTCGGACATGTTCCCATATGGTGAGCAAAAGCCTCAAAAATAATTTAATTAACAATTTCGTTTGCAGTACCAATCGGTCCCGATGGTCTCTATCCATTCCAACAGCATAATTTGATACTGGCTGCTCAACAAATGTCCGCGAGCACCTCGGAGCAAAATGAACGACGCGATTCGTCGTCATCGTCGCAACAGCAGCAACAACAGCTTCAACATCGAGAAGCTCCGCCACAGCCGCCACGAAATAATCAAATGCGTGGAACGTATTATGAGGCGCCTGATGATCGCCCGAAGAATATGCCGAAACGAGGATCGTACAATGGAGAGGACACTGTTGTTGGTAGTTATGAAGGTTGGTTCAATATAACAAGATCGCCAAAAAGCGAGTATATACATTTCAGAAGATCGATCGTATTATCGTCAGAGATCTGGACCGTGGAAGCGAAATGAGAAGGTGGTGCCGGAGACGTATTATGCCAAGAAAGTGCTCCAACCATCGTCACAATATGCTGGATCGAATGCGAAGAATTATCGAGGATCACCAGCTCAGCAGCAATCGCATCATCAACCGCAACAACAACAACAACAACAGCCAGGACCACCACCACCGCCACCGCATTATTTTCGAGATAGAGAGCATGGTGTAGATGGAGGAGGTGGGAATGGGATCGTCCCCGTTGAACAGCAACAATTCACATCGACGCATACTTTGAAGTTGAAAAAGGTAACGATTTTTAATAAAAATAAAATAAAAAATCGCGGGATTCGACCCATTAAATTATTTCCTACTTCGAGTAGTATTGCACTGGCTTTGTTGAGACAAAACTCGAATAATTATACGCACTAGTGATGATGTAAAAAAATTTAAAGAAATGTGCATCCTTTTTTGATATATAAATTTAATTCTAAAAGTCTGATACATTTATTCTCACGTCTCAGCTAATTTTAAAGAAGATTTTCATTGATTTCTGAACTTTTAAAAATGAATTCTTATTAAAATGCTGATTCTTTAATGATTTAAACTACAATTTCAAGGTGTTATTTTTTTGAATCTCAGTGTATTCATGTTTCAGAATATAATCTTGGGGTCAAATTTTGCAAATTTCTCATAAATTTGTTGTAGAAACATCAGATATTTTACACTGTGATAGCTGTACTTTTTCTCTCCTATCTCTCTTTTTCTATGACCTCACTCGCCTGTTCTCTCCACTCAACAACAATAAAATTGACATTTTCTTCCCTTTTCACATGTGGAGAGATGGCCGAGCGGTCTAAGGCGCTGGTTTAAGGCACCAGTCCCTTCGGGGGCGTGGGTTCGAATCCCACTCTCTTCAGCTCTTTTTTCCATTTTTTTTAATCGATTTATTTTCAGAATGTGGATGAACAGGAACGATTGTTCACGCAAGATGTGTCGCATGTTGCAATGGAGGAGCGACCGTACTCGCCAAGAAAGCAGCCGTTCAGAAAAGACGGTCCGTCCAGCTTGAACTCGTCATTCGATTATGGAGTGGTCAGATCGAGAACTATGAGTGTTTCGTATGACAGGTGAGGATTGTTTTTATTGATTTTCCCTATTCAATCTGAGATAAAAGGTTGCTCTTAAAAGAAAGAGCACAAAGGGTATAACTCTCGAAGGTTTTTTTTAAACTATCTTCCAAGGGTTATACTAAAAATGTGCTCTTTTTAAGAGCAATTATCCAACTCCTCGTACAGCACCTTTGAGCAAACTAAATTTTTTCAGAGATGAAAATGGTCGATTCAATGACAATGATCGCATGTATCATGGCGACGAACAGCATTACCGAAAATCACCGGTTTCAGCGTATCAATCGGTCACCAAGACTATATTGGTTAGTTTTTTTTTTTCCATCATCGTCTTGTTTTAAAATGCTCTTCAGGAACCGCGATCGAGAAATGAGAAACAACAGTGTCAAAAGATCAACTTGGAGCACAAGGATAAGGTGGTTGTTGGTGGTATTGTGCACACATCGGATACTGGAGCATACTCGACAGATAGTGAAATTGGGTAAGAAATTGGGAGGAAAAAACTGAATAAAAAATCTATTTTAAGCTCGAACAAAGTGATGGAGTTCATGAAAATCGTCACGCAACAACAACAGCAGCAGAGATCGGTTATCGATATGCAGCACAAAAATCGAACGTATGCCGAGATATTGAAGGAACGTGAATGGGAGAAGCAACAACAGCAACAAAAACAGCACAAATTGGAAGATTTGGAGAATTTTGGGGAGAGAAACGATAGTAGAAAGTACATTGCTGGCGATGTAAATCGAAAGGAGTTGAGGATGTCGAGCTCGGCCCCGACTTTGCCGATAAATATCACACGATCATGAAGTTTCGAAGAAGGTGAGCTTAGTGAGAATTAGTTATCGATTAGCTAACGTAACCTTTTTAATTTTCCGGAAATTGATTACCAAATATGATAATCTAGTTTACCTTGAATTGTTTCTGAAATAAACCGAAAAAAAGCGAAAAAAAGCTCAACAAAACTATAACTCACATATATTTAAAATCGGTACCTGCAAGTTTTATTGCCAAAAAAGCCGCAAATTTGCGTTTTTGTTGATTTTTTTTAGATTAAAAAAAAAGAAAATTTGTAGATTTAGTGAAAAATAAGGTGCATATATCAATTGAAGACCACCTATTTTTTTTTCATGATGAGTTTTGCAGTAAAATGTGCAGATACTGATACGAGTTTTTTTTTTCTTAAGCTTTAGACGTTTTTTTCTCGTTTTTTCCAGCTTTGAACATCACCAAAGATGAAAGTATAGTTATTATTTAGAATAACGGTAGTCAGTTTATCAATTCCAAAAAGTTTTAGTAATAATTGAAAACAAAAAAAATTTTGCATCAAGTTTACTGCAAACTTGATTTCCAAACTCGTGAGAAACTCTGAATTTTCTTCCCAGACGCCGTCAACATCCCTCGTTTCGCCTTCTTTCGACCAAACCAGATTCAACAATGAGAATATTAAATCATCTCATAATTGTGTGTGTTTTTTTTTTTTGCTCCCCCTCCGCCATCGCTTCCAACTTATTCTAGTTTGAAATCTCGTTCCGTTTTTGGTCCCCGGCATTTTTTTGTATTGCTCAAAAATACTAGGTATTATCATTGAATGTCCCCCCTTCCACCCCCGCTTCTCCCCCAATTTTTTTTGTTTATCTACCGTGTGTTTTTTTTTGTTTTTTCTTCATTTCAAATTTCACTTCTTCATAGAAAAGTATTTACCGCTTAATTTTTGTGAATTGTTTATTCTTTTTTTTGTCTTCATTGAGATAAGATTTTTTGAAAATTTTACATTTGCGCGAAACATTAATCGGGTTATCTTAATTGATTGTTGTGCGCAATCAAGGACGTGATTTGATTTATTGTTATTATTATTATTATCAGGATTGTGAATTTTTGCCGTAACCCCAAATTGTAAATACCACTCCAAGTCATATGATCTTCTTCCTTTTCAACGCCGAAGGATGAAATGGAGCTAATTTGTGTCGTCGTCGTCACGACACCTAATTTTGTCCGACGTCCAAAATCATTCTTTTTATTATTATTATTTTTCTTGTATTCCCGGTTTTCGATCGATAATCTCATTTTTGGTGCAAAAAAATTGGCTCGAAATATTTTTTGGAAGTTTTAAACAGAATTTTTGAGATATTTTCAACTAAATTTCAGACATTCTTTTCAACGAAACATGTACTTATCTTGTAGTAGTTCTTTAAAAACGTTTTTTTTTTGAAAACACCAATTTTTGCATACTTTTTTTAATGTGCGAACTGATAACACTTCTCCCCCGTTTTTCTATTAATTTTTGAATTTCGAAACACGCCCCTTCTCTCAACAAAGAAAACCAATTTGTTCTGAAAATCGGCAAATTTACGAGTTATTTTTAATCTCAAAAGTTTTTTTTTTTTTTGAGCATTTTTAATTTTTCTGCATTTGTTTTATAGTTTTAGAGAAGTAATTTTAACGCAAGAAAAATTTAAAATCAAAAAAACAACCTTGTTAGCTCTATTGAGAATCATTCGGACTACGGTTTGTGAACATTTACGTCAAGTTGTGTGTTTTGTGTGCAAACACTATTAAAATGCGGAGGTTCGAAAGAAGTCTTCAGAACTTAAAACACTGTCATCGTTGTGGGACCCTTGTGAGAACTCTACCCTGTTCCTTTAAACTTGGATACTGTATTGGCCGGGCTACAAAGAAATAACCAATCGTTGCAGGACCAACCTAAATTTCACAGTAGTTGAATTTAAATGAAAACGCCAGAAATCAATGGGTCCCATAGCGAAACGGGACCTCCCTGAAAATGAAAGGGGCGGAGCCTATTTTTCTCTCCCCCTTAACATCGGATTATCATATTGATATATATATATATATATATATATAATATTCAAGGGATTCTTTCATAAAACAAATTTGTCCATGTTTTTTTCGAGATTTTTCGTATGATTCAGCAGAGACAAGGAAATTTATTAAGGAAAGGGAAAGAGTCATTTTTGCCCTAGGGTTATACATTTTTTTTGTCTTGTTGTTTCGAGAGATTTTGAAAAAAAAAACCTATTCCATTTCCAGAAACATATTGAGAATTGATGGGTTTTGGGTTGTCGTAAAAATTAAAATTCGTCACCTTTCTTTTTTTCTCAAAAAAAAAAAATCAAAACGGCTCGCTCGCCCACATGGGGTGTCGAACCCGGGTTATCTCACACCGCAATTCGGCGCGTTACCAATAGACCAAGTTAGCACTTGAGAAGCGTGGGATAAATTGTAAATTTAAAGTGAACATTTAATTGACGTGATCTTTTTTGGTACATATCATAAAATAAAAATTTTGTATGCTCCACAAACCAATCAAATAAATAATAATTTGTATTTCATGTTTTTTATGTCTCGTCAGATTTTTTGTGCTGGAAAAAGAAAATCGGACGGATTAATTTCAGCCAAATCCAATCCAACGAAACTCTTTTTCTTTATTTCTATCGCTCCGCCTCTCTCGTTTTTTCTCAATTTTTTTTAATATTCAAAAAATCTCCACTTTTTACAGATGGACGTTTATCTATCATATATTATGGGTACTATTTATTTGCTAATTGTTCTTTTTGGGTTACTCGGAAATTCGTGGGTCGTTTGTTCCGTGGTCAGAAGTAGAAAACCAAAGTGAGTCGAGTCAAACGCGCCCTATTGATAATCTCGTTTTTTCTTCAGAAATCTAATGAATCGAAGTTCACCATCCGATCGATTACGCGCCTATATTTCCGTGCTAGCAGTTATCGATTTAACAGTCCTCATGGCACTTCTTGTCAGGACCATGTATTCATATTTACCAAATTTAGGACTAGGTAATTTTTTTCCTTTTTTTGCGTCAAATAGTGTATACAATAACGTCTTTCTGTTACAACTAGCGAGTGTAGTCTAGTGGGTAACACACAAGTCTGTCAATCTGAAGGTTGCCGGTTCGAATCCCATTGCCAGCGAAATTTTTTTCATGTTTTTTTTTGCAGATCCGAATAGTTGTCAAGCGATGTTTGTGCTGGAGAATAGTGTGAAAATCACATCGCTGACAGTGATATCTTGTATATCGATCGAACGGTATATAACAATACGAAAACCGTTTTGTAGCCAAATTCGAAGGCAGTTTGTGAATTTGACACCGCTGCTGGCAGCACTGTTTGTACTACTCGTGGTGGCAGCTGTCATTGTTCAGGTAAAAATTTATTTTGTATTTTTAAATCGCTATTGGACCCATTGATTTCTGACATGTTCCTTTAAATTTTACTACTGTGGCGACCACTACAGTACTAAAGTTTAAAGGAACAGGGTAGAATTCTCACAACGGTCCCACAACGATGACATTTTTTGAAATTTGTTATTTAGAATGTTGAAAGTGATTTTTTTAAGCACCAAAAATAAATTCTTTTTGGTTTTTTTTGAGAAATTAAAAAAAAACAACCTATCGCTATGAGACCCATTGATTTCTGACATGTTCCTTTAAATTTTACTACTGTGGCGACCAATACAGTACTAAAGTTTAAAGGAACAGGGTAGAATTCTCACAACGGTCCCACAACGATGAAATTTTTTGAAATTTATTATTTAGAATGTTGAAAGTGATTTTTTTAAGCACAAAAAATAAATTCTTTTTGGTTTTTTTTGAGAAATTTAAAAAAAAAACAACCTATCGCTATGAGACCCATTGATTTCTGACATGTTCCTTTAAATTTGACTACTGTGAGATTGGTCTTGCAACAATTGGTCATTTCTTTGTAGCCCGGCCAATCCAGTACTCAAGTTTAAAGGAACAGGGTAGAAACCTACAACGATGAAATGTTTTAAAATTTGAAACTCAATATAAACCCTTTCTTAAATCGCCGCATTTGAATAGTGTTTGCAGACAAGCAGACAACTACCGTAGTCCAAGCTAATTGTTTCATCTCAATAGAGCGAACAAGCTTGATTTTGAACTATTTATTGGAGAAAATTATTTTTCTAAAATTTATAGAAAAACGGGGAAGAAATGTTATCAGTTAGGACATTAAAAAATTATGTAAAAAATTGATGTTTTCAACAACAACCAGATAGATGTTTGGCTAAGTGCCGAACCACTACAGTACTCACTCAAGGTCCCACAACGAAAACAATTCTTACAGATGAGCTCGATAACAGTGTCTTCAGACGGGTTCAATTGCATTCGTCTGCCTCGCGTCAAAGCGGCGTATCGTGTCGCCAGCTACCTGACAGCGGTCGCCTTCCTCCTCGACCTCACAATTATCTCGTTGAATTATTCACAAATTGTACGACATGTTAGGAGGAAGTTTACGAAACGAAGAGCACGAGGTTTGTGGTGTGGATAGATCGGAAAATGAGGATGGCAATTTTTTGAATTTGAAAACTTTGTTTTGCCGCCAAGTTTTCAACTAACTATTTTTTTTAAGTCGCTCAGACTTTAGTGAAAATGTGTGCACATTTTTCACGAGTTTTAAAAATACCAAGAAATATTTTTTCTAATTTTTTTTTGTAATATCAAGAAAAACATTACATCGACCTCATTTCAGACAATTTTAGTGCTGAAAGTATATGGCATTTTCAGATAAATTCATAGCTGAAAATATTTAGATTTTCACACAATTATCAACCTGAAAAAGCTGCATTTTTTCATACAATTTTGAAGCTGAAAATATTGAAATTTCCAGATAAATTTTAAGCTGAATACATTTGGATTTTCAGACAATTATCAATCTGAAAAAGCTGCATTTTTTCTTACAATTTTTGAAACTGAAAATATTGAAAATATCTATTTATTTTATAACTAAAAATATTGATATTTTTATACATTTTTAGTGCTGAAAATATATCAATTTTCAGTCAATTTTAAAACTGAAAATATTGATATTTTCAGACAATTTTTGAGCTGAAAATATGGATATTTTGAGACAATTTTAAAGCTGAAAATATTAAGAATTTCAGTCAATTTTAGAACTGAACATATAGACATTTTTCAGATAATTTTGAAGTTGAAAATATGAAGAATTTCAGTCAATCTTAGAGCTGAAAATATCGAAATTTTCAGTCATTTTTGAAGCTGAAAATATGGGCATTTTCAGACAATTTTAAAGCTGAAAATTAGGGTTGCAAAACGGGTGCGACGGGTGACCCGAGATACACGCGACACCCGTCTGTTCGTTCGTTTGACACCCGCCACACCCGTCTGTGTGTGGTTTCATACACGCGACACCCGGCTGTTTGTGTGTATTTTCGGGCGGGCGTGTACGGGCGTATATAACGGGTGCCGGGTGTATTATTATTATTATTATTTTTCACATGAATTTTTTGAAATATTTTGTGCATTATCAGAAAAATCTGAAACACTCTGGAAATTCTATGAATCTTCATTTTCATATAAAAATAATGTTCTAGAAATGATCAGGATGAAAATATACCCTTTCGTACACGATATTTGTAGTTTTTCAAAAATCGTTTTTCGAGAATTTTAGTCTGAAAATAAGCGTTGCTGTGTATGCACAACGACGTGGCGGCAATTTAAAATAGTATCGTATTTTCAGTTCAAGCAAATTCGCGAGTTCGCGAATCGCTTGTCAACGAGCCGCGATACATGCGCGAAATGACAGCCGCAATTGTTCGCGTCGGTGTTTTCCACGTGGTTTGCTGGCTCCCAATGACAATTATGCAGTTTTTGCCCGACAAACGGTTCCAACAAGAGCTCATCCCTCCGATTCGACAATTTGCCGCCTATTCGAAATATGATTTCGTCCATATTCTCATGTGTTTTGCAAATGTTTTCACGTATTTGAATGCGGCTGGTGATTGGGTTTTTTATGCGGTTATGAATCGAGATTTGAGGAATTTGATTAGGTTCGTTTTTTTTGTTGAAAATCACAACTTTTCAAGCTTTTAATTTGTCCAAAAATTCCACCATTTTCAGGTCGAGAATTGTTTGAAAATTGCATTATTTTAAGCTTTCAAATTATCTGAAAATTGAAAATTTTTTTGATGTTCATTAGATTCGGAAAATTTCAATATTTTCAGCTCTAAAATTAACTGAAATTCTTAATATTTTCAGCTTTAAAATTGTCTGGAAATGTCAATGTTTTAGCTTCAAAATTGACTGAGATTTTCAGACTTTTCAAGTCGAAAATAGTTCCAAAATTTCAGAAATTTTTTTTATGTTAATTACACTATTGAAAATGCCAATATTTTCAGCTCTAAAATTAACTGAAATTCTTAATATTTTCAATATTTTCCACGAAAATTTTTCAGCTTTAAAATTGTCTGAAAATGCCCATATTTTCAGCTTCAAAAATGACTGAAAATTTCGATATTTTCAGCTCTAAGATTGACTGAAATTCTTCATATTTTCAACTTCAAAATTATCTGAAAAATGTCTATATTTTCAGTTCTAAAATTGACTGAAATTCTTAATATTTTCAGCTTTAAAATTGTCTCAAAATATCCATATTTCCAGCTCTAGAATTAACTGAAATTCTTCATATTTTCAGCTCGAAAATTGTCTGAAAATATCAATATTTTCAGGTTTGAACTTGTCTGAAAAATTTCTATATTTTCAGCTCTAAGATTGACTGAAATTCTTCATATTTTCAACTTCAAAATTATCTGAAAAATGTCTATATTTTCAGTTCTAAAATTGACTGAAATTCTTCATATTTTCAGCTTTAAAATTGTCTCAAAATATCCATATTTTCAGCTCGAAAATTGTCTGAAAATATCAATATTTTCAGGTTTGAACTTGTCTGAAAAAATTCTATATTTTCAGCTCTGAAATTGACTGAGATTCTAAGACTTTTCAAGTCGAAAATGGTCCGAAAGTTTCAGCAATTTTTGATGTTAATTACACTCTGAAAATGCCAATATTTTCAACTTCAAAGTTATCTGAAAGTTTCAATATTTTCAGCTTTAAAATTTGATTAAAATTCTCAATATTTTCACTTCTAAAAATGACTGAAAACGTCTATATTTTCAGCTTAAAAATTATCTAAAATTTTCAGTATTTTTAGTTTTAAAATTGTCTGAAAATTTCAGCACTTTCAGCTTTTCCCGAAACACTCCAAAAGAAGAAAACATTGTTTCAATAGTATCATTCATAAACATTGCTAATCCCAACACGAAAAATTATTGTTATTTGTTTAAACACCCTCTAATCCCATAATTCATCCAGATTTGCAACTGAACGACGAAAACGATCAACAATGTCACATGCAGCATCACCATCCACAAATCGCTCGCTTCGACAACAGGTATTTTCAAAGGGACATCGGCTTTCCTGTCCTTGTTGCTTTAACTGTCTCTGACAACTTCAATTCCAGGTTCCACCATCGATGAAAGTGCTAAACTCAATTTCGTATCGAAGTAGCGTTGGCGGATCGATCGACGACGCAGCTTGCGCTTCTTTTCTTCAAAGCAGCTGCTCGCCAAAAGAATCCACTGTTTCTATGGATAACAAAAGCCCAAGACCTAAAATCAGCATTCTGGTAGCGAGGAAAACATCAGACGCCAAAATGGTTTAATTAAATTATTCAGTTTTTACGTGTTTTTACGTGTCGACGGGTTTATTTTGAATTTCTTACAAAAATAAATAAAAATAATTATTTTCAAGTGTGTTTTGTTTGCCGCCGATGATGTAAACGCGCTCCGCCGCACACGCTCGCTTTTTTCTGTTTGAAAAAAACGCTATTGATTTTTTTGGTTTCTCGCGTCCTTTTCTCTCGTTACACTATATCCTAAACAGTTATTTATTTCAGGGAGAAATCCATCTTACTTGAAAATTGTTATTTAATAACCATGGGTGAGTTTTTATTCGTAAAATTGGCAGAAAACATAGTGATTTTTCAGCGTCTTATGAACAAGATCCGGAAGCAACGAAAGCGTATCAAGACGCGTGGGCAAGTTATTATGCTCAACAAGCGGCGCAAGGTGGCGGACCGGGTGGACCTCCACAACAAGATGTAAGTTCTTTATTTCAATTTTTCTTCGAATTCGAGAAAATACGTCGTTTTTCAGCCTTATGGTGGAGCACCTGGAGGTGGCTATAATCCAGGAGCGCAAGCAATTGCCGCCGGTAATCATGCACATGACCCCTACTCGCAACCCGATCCATATGGACAACCGAAACCTCCCCAAGGACCTGGAATGAACCCGTATGGCCAACAACCACCACCACCACAAGGAGGATATGGCGGCGGTGGAGGTCGCGGAGGCTACGGAGGTGATCGAGGCGGTTATGGAGGTGACCGCGGAGGTTATGGCGGAGATCGCAATGGTGGCCGTGGAGGATACGACGGCGGCGAACGACGTGGCGGATATGGTGGAGATCGTAGCGGCGGCGGTGGTGGTGGTGGACGATTCGATGGAGGTGAACGCCGTGGTGGCAGTCGATGGGACGAGAATTCGGGAGGAGGACGACCACCACGTGATGGGTAAGATTTTTGCAGCGAAAACGCGCGAAAAAGCACAAACTACTTCGAGTTGTTGAACCAGACAAACAGGTATACAGGGAACGGGTTGGGTTTGAAGCTAAACATCTTTACCGGTTCAGTTATTTGTCATCGAGTCAGAAACAGTGTCAAACAACGAGGTTCAACGAGTGTTTATTGGTTGTGTGTCTCTACGAATCTCCCGTCTATGAATCTCTCGAGTGTTATTAGAAAAAAAACAACAAAAATTTGGTCTAAAACGTTGATAAGCTCACAAAACTGTCATATAATGAATAGAATAGAGTATAGATAGAAGAATTAAACTATATTGATGATCACAAAGGGTTTTTACAAAAAGTGTATGGTTATTGAATCGGAATTCAACCAAAAATCGAGGAAATGAAGAGCGATAGACGAAATGATGACTTTATAATGATAAAAAACTTTAAAGAAGAGTAGGAATTTTCTAAACACCCAAATCTTGTTGAAAATGATAGGAAAAGTATTAAAAATATGTTCAGTGTTTCATAAAATCAATTTTTAGCTAGTATTTGGGTCGAGATTTGTGTAAATATCAAATAATACTTGGTTTTCTTAAAAGTTGAGCTCTCCGGAGCAACAAAAAAGTTAATTATAGAATCCATCTCTACTATTTCCCCTTTAAAAAAATCGGGATTTTTTCAAAGTTGAGTCGAAATTCAACCAAAAACCGAGGAATTGAAGAGCGATGGACATTTAAAAAAAACCTTTTAAAAAGAATAGGAATTTTCTAAACACCCAAAGCTTGTTGAACATGATAGGAAAAATATTTAAAATATGTTCAGTGTTTGATAAAATCAATTTTTAGCTAGTATTTGGGTCTGGATTTGTGTAGATGTCCAATTTTTATAAATAATGTCATTATTCAACAGGGAAGATCAAAAATACAAAGAAAAAATTAGTTATACAACACATTTCTATTAATTCCCCCTTTTAAAAACCATGGTCATTATTTTTCGATGTTATCTATCGAATTACCTTGTGTTTTTTTTACCTTGAAAACCCGGTAAGCGAATTATGACAAGAAAACGATCAAAAAACATGACTTATTTACTTGAGAGATTCGAGAAAGACGGGAGAACGAGAGCGTAAAGTTCAAAAACCGAAGAGTGTTATGGTTATATATGATGATGTTGTTGTTTTTGCAGACCAGGTGGACCACCTGGCGGAAGAGGAGGTTATCAAGGTATAGTATTATTATTATCATTGTGTATATCACTGTTCTCTTAAATATCTATCATATCAGGCCCAGAAGGTTGAATCTTCAAGTGGAGGAAAAAAAAACAAAATAATCTGGGCCAGATATAATCTCTGATGTCTTGTGTAAAAATAATAAAACATGGGTAAATCGTATTTCACGATTAAAAACATGATTTTGGGTTGAAAGTGTGTCGAAAGTTAGCTATAAGCGTTTTAAAACCGACAGATTTCAGTTGTTTAAGGGTAAAAAGTTATGTTTTCGAGGTGTGATGGAGAAACAAATAATTCAAAACTGCAGTTTATACTTTCATTGGAATTTTCTGGAAATTGAAGATTTCGCGAACAAAATCTTGTGAAACGCTATTTTTTGAATTTTTTCGCTAGAAAATTCTGATTTTTCACTACAAAATATATGTGAAAAGTCTTTTCGATGTTGATCACCCTAATTATATCGAAATTTCCCCAAGTAATATACCAAAATTGTTTTATCAACATGAAGGGAAGTTGTTAAACCCCTTTAATTAAAAAAAAATAAATATTTGAAGTCACTGATAACACCCATAAAATGCGTTTACAAAAGACATAAAACAATAGAGTGCATGAAATGAAAAGTGTAAATATCTAAAAACAAAATCAAAAACAAGTTTTTTTTTCAAAATCATCTTTCTCGCTGCAAATCTGTCAAAATCTGCAAAATTCTTGTCTTTTCCCCCAAAAAATGATGATTTTTCCAGACAGAGGACCACGTCGCGATGGCCCACCAACTGGTGGATATGGTGGCGGTTATGGTGGTAGCAGTGGTGGAGGCGGCAGTGGCGGCGGTGGCGGCGGTGGTGGTAGAGAAGTTGGAAGCGATGGAAAGGTCGAGCTGAAAGAGACGGTGTTCGTTCAAGGAATCTCGACGTCGGCTAACGAGGCGTTCATCTCCGATGTTTTTAGTACTTGTGGAGATATTGCGAAAACCGAACGTGGACCTCGGATCAAGATATACACGGATCGTGGAACCGGAGAACCGAAAGGAGAATGCATGATCACGTTCGTCGACGGAAGTGCTGCTCAGCAAGCGATTGCGCTCTACAATGGTCAACCGTTCCCGGGATGCTCCAACCCAATGAGCATTAGCTTGGCAAAGTTTAAGGTACGTTTTTTTTTGACATTTTCAGAGAAATACTAGACATTAGTGCGAGAAAAAACGTCCAAACCTCAAAAAAAGTCATTTAAAACCGGTATCTTCCAGCAAAACGCCACGAATTTGAAATTTCATGTTTTTGAAAAATGTTTTGTGCGCTAAACTCATTATAAAAAACAAAAGATAGGTGGTCGTAAATTGATTTCTCTGTCAAAATCTACAAATTTGCTATTTTATCATAAAGTTTAAAAATATAGAAATTCGCGGCTTTTTTTGAAGTAAGATGTGCAGGTACCGATTTTGAATGCGCTTTTTTTGAGCTCTGGACATCGCATGAATCTTTTGTCCATTTGTTCTCCGGAATTTAAAACAAATCATCAAGAAAGATTTTGTTTTCAGTCGGAGCTTCCTCCTGGTGGACGTGGTGGTGGTCGCGGTGGATTCGGTGGTGGACGAGGTCGTGGCGGCGGTTTTGATGGTGGCCGCGGAGGCGGAGGTTTTGGCGGCGACAGAGGTGGTTATGGTGGAGGCCGCGGCGGATTTGGAGGCGGCGACCGAGGCGGAAGAGGAGGTTTCGGTGCGTTGTTCAATGCTCGAATTTTTATTGAAAATGTTTGATTTCAGATGGCGGACGTGGTGGCGGCGGCGGCGGTGGATTCCGTGGTGGTGATCGAGGAGGTTTCCGAGGAGGAAGAGGTGGTGATCGAGGAGGCGGTGGTATGGGCCGTGGTGGTGGTGCCAATCCTAACATGGAACAAAGGAAAAATGATTGGGAGTGTGGAAGCTGTGGAAACAACAACTTCGCCTTTAGAAGAGTGAGTTTTTTTTTGTTTTAAAACTGAAAATTATGTTCAAATCTAATAAACGGCACGAGGAAAAATTATGAGCTCGAGAATTTTAAATTTGCTCCACCAATTTGCAAGTTTTTATCAATTGGGAGTGTCAAAAACGTTTTCCTGACACGATAAGAATTTTCGAAACATCATTTTTCGGAAAAAAAAAACTTACACATATGAAAATCGAACTTTTTTCTATGAATTACTCCTTTTCAAAGCTTGAGTTTTTCACAGCGTAAATATTTTTTTCTATTTTCAAGCAAAAATTTGTTCAATGCGATGTCCAAGGCTTAACAAAAAAATAAATCGCATTTAAAATCGGTACCTGCGCACTTACTGCAAAAAAAGCCGCCAATTTGATAATTAAAACATCCCATGATTTTACTAATATTCGGTTTACAATTTCTTTCCGAATTTTTCAAAACTTATTTCAAAAAAAAAGAAGTGAAAACTCTATTCTCAAACCTTTATATTTATAACCGTCAATTTTCACAGGAATGCAATCAGTGCCAGGCTCCACGTCAAGATGGTGGTGGTCGCCCAGGAGGCGGCGGTGAACGATATGGAGGAAACGGCGGCAGTGGCGGACGCGGACCACCAGGAGGTGATCGTAATGGCGGCGGCGGCGGACGTGGTGGCCCACCAGGTGGAGATCGCTTCAGACCATACTAAATCTCCTCGCCATCATTTACCCAGATCTCCTTCTTTTTTAACTTGATTTCTTTTTATTTCTTGAACATTTAAATTTTTTTGGAATACTAAAAAACACATTCCCTTTCCAAAATATTCGATTTTATATTCATCATGTGTTATATGTATTCAAATTTTTGTCTGATAATATAATTTAATAAAAAAGTTGAGCATCAGCGAAAAAAGTCTATTTTTTGCCAAGTCATCTGTTTTTTTTTGTTCCTTTTCTCTCTTTGCATTCCTTTTCATTGCTGCGTCTCGTTCTCTGTTTCTATTATCGCTTTTTGTCGTTTTTGCGTCTCACTCGCATTCAGTTGTGCTTGTAGCCTTTTTTAAGGTCGCAGACGCGAAATGACAGGTTGGTTTTGGGTTATTTTTGAATTTTGTTGGTCTTGGCGCGAAAATGAGGATTTTTCTCCATTTTGGCGTGAAATATGGTGTGATCTTCAAGTTGGCGGGAATTTAAGTTTCAAATTTTGGTGCGAAAATGGTTATTGACTGAAATATTGAATTTCTATATTGTGAGGTTGAAATTATTAGACCATTGGAAGAGAAACCAATATGGCCGAGAAAACCAGAATAGGACAGTACATTTCGAAAAAGAAAAAAAACAACAGAAAATAGATGACACGTTTACAAACGTTTGTCAACGTGTCATCTTTGGCAGACGTGTCTTTAAAGGAAACAGCTGATTTGGGCCAGGCTTGAGTCTTGCAGCGATTAGATTACGGTTTTTAGTAGTCGCCCATCCAAAAAAAAAAACTCTAGGCCGCTCTCTAATTTTTTCGCCTTCACAATACGGGTTTTAAAATAAAATAAAATTAGATCTAAATTTTCTGTATTTTGGCGTAGAATGTGGTGTAACTAGACCTACAGTAACCCTTTCTCAAATTGGCGGAAATTTAAAATTCAAAATTTGGAGATTTGAATTTCAGCTCTGAATTTTTTTAAATTCCCATTTTCTCCCGAACTTTGATGTCAATTTTGTTTGCACTCAAAAAATCCATAACAAATTCGCCCATTTTGATACAGTACCTATTTGCCCAACATTTTTTTTCCTTTTTGTCCATTTGCAAACATTTTAACCTCGAATGCACGAGCCGTTCTATTTGCTCGTCGAATTTTTTCAACCAGCGACAAGAAAAAAAAATTGTTCTGATATAATACGACATTGATGATGATAAGAGATAACATTGTTTGTATTTAGAATTGGGAGGAAATCTTCGAATCGGTGTCGAGCCGGTTGAAGTGGAAATTGATGATGATGAGGGAATCCTATGGACTTCGATACAAACAGCGTTTCCAGGTGAGTGAGGGGGGAGAGAGAAAGAAAAGAGAAGAAAAGTTTTCGACGGCAGCGGGGTTCGAACCCATGGAGTGGCGCTCTTGAATAGATTCAAAATCAAACGCTCTACCACCTGCGCCAAGTGTGCATGTTATAACGCATACTGAATTGCAATGACATCTTCGCATTTTTGCAGGTTGTTCTGGAATGTATTATCGAAACCAGGCGGGCGTGAAGAGTTCGGTGAAGTTTGACGGGAAAAAGTTTCGCGCTCCTGCCGGTGGGTCTTGGAACGAACACGAGATCTATGTGACGTTGAGTCAACGATGTCATTCGGCGGCGAATTCGTCCAATTATTCGGAGGCGACGAGGCAGTTTGAGAAAAGTGTGCAGGCGGTGCAGAAAATGATGGTGGCGAGTGGAATGAAGATTGGTGAGTTTTGGTGCCAATTTTGGCGCGCAGTTTTTATATTTCAAAAAATTAGAAACATCCACGTGTAAAATTATGAAGTCAAAAATCGATATTTTAAAAATCGACGTGTCAAATTATGACGTCAAAAATCGATATTTCAAAAATCCACGTATTGAATTATGACGTCACAAGTCGATATTTCAAAAATCAAGGTTTAAAGTTATAACGTCAAAAATCGATATTTTAAAAATCCACGTGTCAAATTATGACGTCAAAAATCGATAATTTAAAAATCCACGTGTCAAATTATGACGTCAGAAATCGATATTTTAAAAATCCACGTGTCAAGTTATGACGTCACAAATCGATATATGGAAAATCCACGTGTTAAATTATGACGTCAAGAATCTATATTTTAAAAATCCACGTGTCAAGTTATGACGTCGAAAATCGATATTTTAAAAATCCACGTGTCAAATTATGACGTCAGAAATCGATATTTTGAAAATCCACGTGTCAAGTTATGACGTCACAAATCGATATATGGAAAATCCACGTGTTAAATTATGACGTCAAGAATCTATATTTTAAAAATCCACGTGTCAAGTTATGACGTCGAAAATCGATATTTTAAAAATCCACGTGTCAAATTATGACGTCAGAAATCGATATTTTGAAAATCCACGTGTCAAGTTATGACGTCACAAATCGATATATGGAAAATCCACGTGTTAAATTATGACGTCAAGAATCGATATTTTAAAAATCCACGTGTAAAGTTATGACGTCACAAATCGATATTTTTAAATCCACGTGTCAAATTATGACGTCGAAAATCGATGTTTTAAAAATCCACGTGTCAAATTATGACGTCAAAATCTCTTTCCAGATCTCTCCCACCTATCCCACAAAAAACATCGTCGCGAATCTTCAACCGCCCACTCATCCACCTCCGAATCCTCCACCACCAACAACACACCATCCACCACGCCCCTCTCCAAAGTCCAAGAACGCCTTGAAAAAAAGGCGCAACAAGACCTAACACCCATCGAACAACAATTTCTCGATTTGGCGCGAATCTCCACCGCCAAAGACGAGATTATCAACGCGAATCGGCAGGAAATGTATCGACAAAGTGAGCGACTTCAGAAGTTGGACAACGAGATTCGCGTGGCGAATGCAAAGATTGGCGCACAAGAGGAGGAATTGGCCATGTTGAGAAGTTTGGGCGCACAATTTGGCGAATCCAAGGAGACGGTTCAGATGCTCGCCCAGGAATCAGACGCACTTCAGACCACCATCACAGAGCTGCAGTTGAAATTGATGAACGCACAAGAAGAGTGAGTATAGTCTTTGAAATAAGTTAAGCGGTGCACACAAGCTATCTTGGTGTAGCGGTGAACGCGTTAGCCTGCGGTGCAACAGGTCGTGGGTTCGATTCCTCAAGAGGGTAGGACAGGGTATTTTGTTTTTTTTTTTTGCAGAAATGAATCGCTGAAAGGTCAACTTGACACAAGTCAGAATCGCGTCAAAGAGGTGAATGAGCAACTCGCGTTGCTGACAACAACAAAAGACATTCTCACCAAAGAGCTCAATGAGCTTCGACCATTCGCCGACGCTGCTGCCATTGACGACTACGAGAACATTCCCACATATATCCAGACGCTTCAGGAGAATCAGAAGTTGGCTGAGGAGATGCGCAAAATTCAGACGGACACGGAGATGACGCGCGGCGCGTTTGATGAGCTCCAAAATGTGCAAACGCCGATTTTTGAGGAGAATTCAAAGTTGCGCAAGAAGTGAGTTCTTTAATTTTCATGGTGAAAATCGATATTTTGACGTCATAACTTTACACAAGGATTTTTAAAATATCGATTTTTGACGTCATAATTTGACACGTAGATTTTTAAAATATCGATTTGTGACGTCATAACTTGACACGTGGATTTTTAAAATATCGATTTTTGACGTCATAATTCAATACGTGGATTTTTGAATTATCGATTTTTGACGTCATAATTTGACACGTGGATTTTTAAAATATCGATTTTTGACGTCATAATTTGACACGTGGATTTTTAAAATATCGATTTTTCTAGAAATGAAGACCTTGAACGTCGATTTGAGCACGTTGATGAAGAGATTAAATGCTTGAATGAGCAATGGGCGAAAGAGATGCGTGACAAGCAGAATGATTGGCAAATGTTGGTGAGTTATTGGGCCGGGCCTCTATCAGGATAATGGGCCTCTTGAAACACTCCATTTTTGCAGCGGATCGAATTCGAACATGAGATCGTCAATCAGCGTGAACAAATCCAACACCTCCAACATTTCTTAGAGGCGGCCACTCGTGAAGCGGCTGAAAACGCTAGAAGGTTAGACCCGATATCCGAGTACTCGTTGAACTTGTAGCCTTGTGGGTACTGTAGAGTACTGTAGTAGTAGTACGGTAGTTTCTCATATCATGAGAAGGTTCACTTATGTAATATATAGTGTTGTAGGTCCCAATCCCCTCACCATGTACCTTTAAAAGGCCGAAAATGAATTCAGAAACGTCATCAATGATACGTGGGATTGGTAGAGAGGTGATAGATAGAAAAGCAAGTATTTTCCCGCCATCTCTAACAATTCTCTCCCTTCCCGAAATTCCCTCCTTTTTCCCACGACGAAATAAACGATTTTTTTTTAGTATTTCACTTCTCAATTGTAGGCAATCCAAACGGCAAAACTGTGTTGTGCGAATAGCGCAATGCAAACGTTTTGAGTTGTGGAGCGAGAGGTGGCGGGATCGAATCCCGGCCTGGGCGAACTAGATTTTGTTTTTCTTCAAAAAAGAGTTTTGCCACGATTTCAGAGTGTCGGACGTGGAAGGCGAGCTTGCCGAATGGCGCAAAAAGTGCGCGACGATTCACGCGCGCACCGAGGTAGGCAATCACCATCAGCACAACCAATTCAAATCACCATCACTTCTTCGCTTCTAACCACCAATGCATGTTACTAATCAAATCAATAATAAACTATATATACTTCTTTGAGCAAAAAAAAAAAACAATGTTCGCAAGTTTCAGAATGAGCTTCGCGACAAAGTTCGCGCGATGCACGACGAGCTCGCCGATTCGCACAAAATGGTGGCCGATCTCAATATTTTGGTGGCGAATTTGGCGTCCGATGCGCACATGTCGCGACGCGACATCTCTGATCTACTTTGATATGTTGTATACTGATGAAAATAAAGTATTTCCCCTTCTCAATTGTAGGTAATTCACACAACGAAATTGTGTTCAGCGAATAGTGCAATGCAAACGTTTTGAGTTGTGGTGTGAGAGGTTGGGAGTTCGAATCCCACCTTGGACGATATTTTTTTTTTTTTGAAAGTTAAATAGATAGAAAAACGTGTCCCAGAAGAAGAATAGACATTTCCCAAGATTGCTCATTTTTTATTAGTTTCAAAATATGAAATCATTGTAAGTTTGGAGGGGTCACTGTACCTTTAAGGAGTACTGTATTTTGCAGGCAGAATGATAAGAAACAACCATTAAATAATAGCGATGATCGTGTGAAAAAGGTGGATTTACGGCGAACGTCGGCGCGTAAAAAATCGCGTAGCTCGCAGCCGGCGAAAACTGCGTCAAAGATTGATCTGAAAAAGGAGAACTCCAATGAGCACAACAACGAACAACATGCACCGGCACCCAAGCGAAGATCCGTGCGGCAACGTCGCTCAAAGCACAACAATGTGGCGGGTGAGGAGGCGGCAGGTGCGGCAGAACCGCCGCCAGTCGCAGCCGCACCCACGCCGCATCATCAAAAACGGGCGGCGTCGGCGGCGGCGTCGACGAGTAAACGAACGGCGCGCAACACGAAACGACAACATGCGATACATGTGGCGGCGTCGCCGAGTAAGGAGACGGTGTCCAAGAGAAAATTGTTGTTGGCAGCGGCGACGGGAAGGGTGGAGGATAAGATGCCGGAAGCGTTGAAGGTGGTCAAGTTGGATGTGGAGGAGAGGACGTGTGCGAGGACGAGGAAGAAGAAGAAGGAGATGGAGGTAAGCCTTGATGCGCCTTTAAAATACACGAAACGTGTTGTCGTGGTAAGACCTAGATGCGCCTTTAATCAAAATGAAAAATTTCGTCGTCGTAGCGAGACCTTGATGAGCGTTTAAAACAAAAGAAATTCGTCGTAGCGAGACCTAGATGCGCCTTTAATCAAAATGAAAAATTTCGTCGTCGTAGCGAGACCTTGATGAGCGTTTAAAACAAAATAAATTTGTTGTCGTGGTAAGACCTAGATGCACCTTTAAAAGAAAACAAATTCGTTGTGTTAAGACCTAGATGAGCCTTTAAAACAAAAGAAATTCGTCGTGATGAGACCTAGATGCGCCTTTAAAATAAATTAAATTTGTTGTCGTGGTAAGACCTAATTGCGCCTTGAACACAAAACGAAAGAAATTCGTCGTGGTAAGACCTAGATGAGCCTTTAAAATAAATGAAATTTGTTGTCGTGGTAAGACCTGCAAGTGACACGTATCATTTGGTTTTTAAATCGTCATAACTCGGCTCAAAATGCTCCGTTTGACCCCATATTTCGCACAGTTATGCTCAATAATATCAGCAATGTGCTTCAGGTTTGTAGAATAATATCTAGCAGAATTGAGCAAAATCGTGCAAAGAAATGAGCCCAAACGGAGCATTTTGAGCCGAGTTATATCAAAGTTCATCTCATTTTTTTTTTTTTTCGTAGAGCGAAAAACTATGCTTCACCCAAGAAGAGCCCACCTACAGCGATGACGTCATCAACAACGAGAACGGCGGCAAACTTTTCGACGAGCATCGTCAACCATTTTGGACACTCGAAATTTTCAACGCCGAAGAGGCCGAGAAAGAGGGCATCGAGGTGGAAGGACGGATAACAGCAGAGCATGTGCTCAAATATTTGGAAGGCACATTGGCACCAGTCCAACCACCAGATACCAAGTGGGTACGGGGGGCACCTAAAGGGCCTAGGGGGTCCCCTTCAGACCTCGGCCATGTCATATACATACTTCAGGTACTCTTTTGATTGGTTGAAAAGTGTTGATGAGATGCGAGCTGTGGATGATGCGTTTTTCAGCGAAGACGCAATCATGTATCATACTTTGCGCAATATTATCAGCAGTGAAAGTGGGTTATACCATGGGGGTACTGTATCTTACTGTAACACCCGCGGTTTCAGACGCGCTCAAACGTTGCACAGAAAGTGGGCAAGAAGATGTGGGACGCAATCGATCGTGCTCGTCGAAATTGACGGATTCGACGAAAAGTAGGGGCTGTATCTAGACTACAGCGCACACTCATTTTCCAGAAAGCGAATCGTTTGAAGACCTTCAACCCACAATTCGATTTTCGAACGAAGAAGTGGAAAAGGTGACATACAGTCGAGACAAACCAATGGAAACCATTCGGAAATATTTGAAAATTAAGGAGAATTTGAGAAAATGGGATGCCATGTATTGAAAACAGGATAAAAATATGAAATTTGTCTTTGAAAAGCCACGTGTTTCCTCTCTCGTATGTACCTTTAAACAATGATCTGCAAGAATCTGCAAACACCGAATTTTACGAGCAATTGTGAGTGTGTGTGTTGAAAATAGAGAGACAGAAAAAAAAGAAAACAATTCTCGCCCGAGCTGGGATTCGATCCCGCCACCTCTCGCACCACAACTCAAAACGCTTCTACTGCGCTATTCGCACAGCACAGCAACAATGTGTGGATTGCTTACAAGTGAAGATTGACCTTTAAGATTTGCCTACACGTGTAGGATGTATATCTACAGTTTATTGTGAAATGTTGACCTTTTTGTTTTTCGTACCCAATTGTTACAAAACAAAAAACAAAAAGATGGACTCCGCCTCCTGTAAAAGTAAAAAAAAATTGAGAGACAGAGAAAAAGTCATTCTCACGGCTCGCCCCTTTATTTATAGTCCCCCTCCCTGGCTGACTGGGCCCCAAATTCCTTGCTGATACTAGTTTTGTTTTCGGGTCCAGAACAAAACAATGACAAATAAACAGGAGGTGATTTTCAGTAGTAGTAGTAGTATCAATCTGAAACAAAAAAAAACAACTCGTTTCTTATCTATGTATCATCTTTCTCTTTTATGTTATTTTTTTTTGATGGCTGAAAAATTTTACTTTTTTTTAAAGGTTTCATCACAATGAACGACGTTGTGATTCCATCCGAAACGGACATGCTTCTTCCGGACATGAATCAGGTTCACAGAAGGATTCGCAGGTTTTCATTGGAGGATCCGCGTCGGCAGTGAGTTTTTGGGGGGAGGTGTCTCTATGGAGCGAACTTGCCCCTGATTTCTGTCTTTTACACGTGTAGGTAAGTTCAATCTTCACTTCTCACTTGTAAGCAATCCACACAACGCGGATGTGTTGTGCGCCTAGCGCAGTTGAAAGGTTTTGAGTTGTGATGTGAGAGGTGGCGGGATCGAATCCCGGCTGGCGCGAGAATTTTTTTTTTAACTTACAATTTTCAGCGAAAACAAAGTTTAACAAATATAGAAACCAAAGAAACCAACAGTACCTACAGCAGTAACCCCCCCCCATACCTTCTACAGTACCTGTTCTTAACCTCAGCAAGGAATTATTTATTTCAGAAGGTGTCAATCATTTTCAACAAAAAAAAAACTATGATAAAAACCGGCTTAAAATTGTCATCAATGACAATTTTTCGGTTTAGAACTACAGTACCCTAGACGCTAAGAAAGTCGATATTCATATCTACAGTACCATGACGTGATTCTTTCCAATTTTGCCCCCAAAATTTGGTCTCATGACCGCCCATATGTCAATCAAAAAGTTTCAGGAATAAAAATGAAAGGTTCTAGTTTTATCAGTCACTGATAACCCCATCATACTTTGTTCTGAAACAGAAATGGACATCATAAAATCGAAATCTGAAATTTCGCTACAAAATCTGAATCTGGCCACGTTTCCGGATGATTCCGGTCGAATGTAAGTGACTCATCGTTGTTTTTCAGTTTTTCACCAAAAATTTTCCTATCAGCAATGATTAGGTATTTATAAAAGACCTAAAAAACAAAAAAAAAACGTGAAAAAATCTCATTTTTTTCTGTTTCATTTCGATCCACATAGCTGACAGCCAGCTGTTTCAACTTTTCTCTGCGTCTCTTCTCTCTATCTCACTCTTTCTCTGCGTCTCTTTGCTCTTTTCTTTTTTGCTCTTTTTTCGGAGTGGTTTCATTTTTAAAATTCTTTTGTCTAAGAGCGACAAAGAGAATGGCTACTCGTCTCAGTTTATTTATTAACCAGGTTTTTAATCGTAGATTTCCGCACTTTAGAAAGTTGGTTTTGTTTTTTTTCTTTCGTTCTTATATTGGAAAATAGGAACTGCAGCAAATATGTGCGTGGTGTAGTGGTTAGTCGGCTTGCCTCACATTGGTGAGACGTGGGTTCGATTCCTCACTGGGGCGAAAAGTTTTTTTTTTTTTGTTTTTGTTGATTTGGTGATTTGATGCTTTGTTTAGATATCAAGTTACCGCCCTGGGTTGGCACCAATTGGTGGAGAAGGTGACTTTGCCACGCGGATTATAGGCACCCAGGTTTAGAATCTGAAAATTTTCTGAAACTACAGTATGCCCTAGGTTTTGATCACCAGAAAAATTTCTAATTAAAATATTTTTCGTCGCTTATCATGTTTTTTGAAAGATAAGAAATTTGGAGGCAATTTTTTTTTAGAACCTTGATTTCAAGGACTTTCACGTGGAATTTAGAGCCTGGTAGCCAACTACCCAATCCCCGAACCACCCGGGCTACCCGACCTTCCCGAACCATCCGCCCACGCCTCAGACATGACGAAACAAAACATCCTCCCAACAATATTTCGTTTTATTTTCATTTGCAACAATGATTGATTCGTCTTCTTCGTTTTTTCAATATATATTATCATAAATTCGAATCTTTAGACAATGTGAAAATCGACGAGAACATTGTATGTATAGTTTTTTTTTGGCTTTTTCTCACTTTCGATTCGTTTTACCTTATGTCATGTTTATTTAGTGCTTTCTCTTCATCTTCTCCTCCTTCTTGTTTTAAACATGTTACAAGTTCATTTTACATATATATTTACTTATTTACAACTGTGACCGTTTTTGGTCTTTTTTTATCAGTTGTTATTGAAAAGAGCTGTGCATTTTGTTTTTTTTTCACTTTCTTCTTATTAGGAATAATGAGCGTTGCAAAATGTGTACGCGTGGCCAAGTGGTTAGCGCGCCCGTCCTTTAATCCTTCCTCAGGTCGCACCCTAGGTTCGATTCCCCTTGGTGACAAACAAACTTTTTCTTTTTTTAAATAAATTCTCTTTGTTTAGGTGACAGTTGTTTTGTTGTAATAAATACACCATATGGTGAAAAACGAGCTGTTATTATTGCAGAATGGCAAAGTGGCCGGAATATGGAAATCACACGGGTGTCAATTGTTTGGTGCATGGGTCGATCGAGGTGCCGCAACCGATTAAAACGCTTGTCGACACGCACGCATTTCAAAGATTGAGAAAGTTGAAGCAGACGGGAATTGTGAACCTGGTGTATCCGAGTTGCAATCATACGAGATTTGATCATTCGTTGGGGTGAGTATACATTATCAATAGAGCGAACTTGCTCTAAATACATGTAGAAATTGTCATGTGAGTGGCTGAGTGGCACCCAATTTCGTATATACTAAATCGACCCCCCCTGAACACGATCCTGAAGTTTTAATTTCACAAAGACTCCTCAGAAAAAAGTTATGCGTCTTTGAAAATACTAGGTTTTTCAGCACTATGCAAAACCCTAAAAAAACTTATTTTATCATAAAAAAGAGCTAAAAATAAAGCCTAAAACCGAAAAAATGTTTGCATTTTTTGAATAAAAAGATTGTGTGGGAAAATTTTTTCCGCGGTTTCATAATGTGCAAAATGTATTGCGCATTAAATTTGCTATCGATTGGTGTAAAATTGAATGCTCATTACTTTTTTCTGAGAAGTCTATGGAGAAATTAGACTGGATCATGATTAGGAGGGTCGATTTAGTATATACACACATTTTCACCAGTTTTGGTATCAGTTTTGTCATAAATAGATGTCTACTCTTTTTGAGAGCTCATAACTTTTTTCTGTGACATATAGGAAAAAATTGGAGTGCTGGATCGTGATCAGAAGGGTCGATTTGGTATATACACAAGTTTTCATTAAAATTTAATTATTTTGAAAAAAGTTATGAACTATCAAAGTTTATTTCCTATCCCTGTCATTTTGACACACAAATGTCTGATTCTCTCACTTTTACTCACTATTTCGTAGGATGATGATCAGTAGGTCAAAAATCTGAAAGTATATTTACAAATTAAAAAATCGGCATATTTCTGATTTTCTATTCCTTTCGCAAGAAGACATTTTTTGATCTATTAGACGAAATAGTGAGTAAAAATGAGAGAAACAGACACTTGTAGATCGAAGGAGCGAAAGGAATAGAGAAATAAGAGCTCACGAAGCTCTCTTTTGGAAAAAAGATTTTTCTGAGAAATCTTTGGAAAAATTCGGGAAGCTTCATCGTGATCAGAAGGGTCGATTTAGTATATACAGACTTTTTCATTCCAGTGTGTTCCACCTGGCCAATTGTCTCGTCCAACACATTCGAGCACGTGAGCCACATCTCAACGTCACATCCGAAGATCATCTCTGCGTCTGCATCGCCGCTCTTCTCCACGACGTCGGACACGGTCCATTCTCCCATCTGTTCGATGGCCTGTTCGCCGAATCGCTTGATAAATCGTGGAGACACGAGGATATGTCGATGCGAATCGTCGATAAACTATTGTTGGAGGAGGGTCCAGTTCGTGACGAGCTCGAGAAATATTTGTCAACTGGCGAGGTTTATGAGAGAAATGTGACGTTTATCAAGGAGCTGATTGGGTCGAAACGATTTGTGAGCTTTTCTTGATAGCTGGGCTTGCTTCTGACATCCACGGGTTGACACCCATTGACTTTCTGAAAACTAGCCCCCAAAATGTCGCTTTTTGACGTCGTAACATTATACGTGGATTTTTGAATTATCGATTTTTACGTCATAATTTGACGTGGATTTTCAAAATATCGATTTGTGACGTCATAATTTGACGTGGATTTTTAAAATATCGATTTTTGACGTCATAATTTGACGTGGATTTTTAAAATATCGATTTGTGACGTCATAATTTGACACGTGGATTTTCAAAATATCGATTTTTGACGTCATAATTTGACACGTGGATTTTTAAAATATCGATTTTTGACGTCATAACTTGACACGTGGATTTTTAAAATATCTATTTTTGATGTCATAACTTGCCACGTGGATTTTTAAAATATCGATTTGTGACGTCATAATTTGACGTGGATTTTTAAAATATCGATTTTTGACGTCATAATTTGACGTGGATTTTTAAAATATCGATTTTTGACGTCATAATTTGACACGTGGATTTTTAAAATATCGATTTTTGACGTCATAACTTGACACGTGGATTTTTAAAATATCTATTTGTGACGTCATAATTTGACGTGGATTTTTAAAATATCGATTTTTGACGTCATAACTTGCCACGTGGATTTTTAAAATATCGATTTGTGACGTCATAATTTGACGTGGATTTTTAAAATATCGATTTTTGACGTCATAATTTGACACGTGGATTTTTAAAATATCGATTTTTGATGTCATAACTTGACACGTGGATTTTTAAAATATCGTTTTTTGATGTCATAATTTGACACGTGGATTTTTAAAATATCGATTTTTGACGTCATAACTTGACACGTGAATTTTTAAAATATCGATTTTTGGCGTCATAATTTGACACGTGGATTTTTGAATTATCGATTTTTGACGTCATAATTTGACACGTGGATTTTTAAAATATCGTATTTTGACGTCATAATTTGACACGTGGATTTTTAAAATATCGATTTTTGACGTCATAATTTGACACGTGGATTTTTGAATTATCGATTTTTGACGTCATAATTTGACACGTGGATTTTTAAAATATCGTATTTTGACGTCATAATTTGACACGTGGATTTTTAAAATATCGATTTTTGATGTCATAACTTGACACGTGGATTTTTAAAATATCGTATTTTGACGTCATAATTTGACACGTGGATTTTTAAAATATCGATTTTTGACGTCATAATTTGACACGTGGATTTTTAAAATATCGATTTTTGACGTCATAACTTGACACGTGGATTTTTAAAATATCGATTTTTGACGTCATAACTTGACACGTGGATTTTTAAAATATCGATTTTTGACGTCATAACTTGACACGTGGATTTTTAAAATATCGATTTTTGACGTCAAAAAAAAAAAAAATTTCAAGATGGTGGAATCGAACCTGTGACCTTCCGCGCAATAATTCAGCACACTACCATAGTGTTTTTTTTTCAGAAAAAGGACATTGAAGTCACGGTCTACAACGACGACTGGGATCTCCAACAACGCCGTGCCGAAACCGAAAAGCATTGGGCTATGCAGGGTCGATCAATCGATAAATCCTTCCTCTACGACATTGTTTCAAACGAGACAACAGGTCACGACGTGGATAAGATGGACTATCTCTTGAGGGACTCGAAACTCTCCGGTGTGCCAATCGCGTTGAGTTTGGAGTCGATCAAGCGGCTCCAGAATAATATTCGAGTTGTGACCGACAACAATACGGGTTGTCTTCGTATCGGCTACTCGCAAAAAGTGCACAATGATATCAAATTGATTGGTGATTCTCGTTTGGAGCTCCACGACAAAGTCTATCAACACAAAGCGGTTCGAGGTATGGAGCTATTGCTCGTCGACGCAATGATTCTTGCGTCCGACGCGCTCGTCTACAAAGGCGCCGACGGTGTTGCCTATAATCTGGCCAATGTGATGAGCGACGTCGACGCGTTTCTTCACACATCCGACTATATTATTGACGAGATTATGCGACTTGATGCGACGGGCGACGCGCGAGTCGCGCGAGCTCAACATCTTTTGCGACGTTTGGAGCTGCGTGACACGTTTAAGAAGATGGGATTTGTGGAGATGTCGCCGAAAAAGTTGGAGAGTATACAGAATGATTTGAATGTGAATAAGAAGCAAATTACGGTAAGGATGGGCGGTCAAACGCGCTCTATCGATAATCAGTTAAATCTTTCAAATATCCAAGTTTTCAGGCACGTGTCCAACAAAAAATCAATGATAAAACCCACAAAAAATATGAAGGCCGATTCGTCGTTATGGTAAGAATCATTCTCACCTCATTTAGCATCATTTTAACGTGTTCCAGATTCGCGACCTTGGCCGCGGTATTGACAACGACACGCATCCAATTCAACGAGAAGTGTTCTTTGATAGCAAAGAGGCGAAACCCGGCGACATTCCGATTGGGTTCCGTATGGAGAAGACGTATGTCGAGTACAATTGCAGTCAAACCGTCACCAAATGGGAACTCTTCATCATGGGTGATCGCAAAATCGTCGCCGAAGATCAGAAATTGATTGTTCGCGCGTTGTCGGAAGTTATTGACGAGCTCGGATTGATTGAAACGCGAAAGCGAACGCATAGTATTGATGATGTGAGTTGAAAACATTTGAAAAAACAACCTACAATTTTTTTTTCTCAGAACAGCAACATTGCCACCGCGCGACTTCGCCTCTTCTAACTCGCCAATTTCCCCAATGATTATAATAATAATTGTAAATAAGGTACCTTCCAAGTAGTAATCGTTTAGCAATAATTCATGACATTTTAAAAATTCAATACACAAAAAAACCACTTTTCACTTTCATCTTTTTGCACTTTCTTTCTTCTCTATAGCTCACAATGAAGTTGTTCAATTCTCGTCGACAAATTTTCAATTTCAAGTTCACTGAAAATTTCAGAAAAGTTATAGGGACCGGTACGTGGTGGGCGACTCACTTTTTATCGATTTGCGCAAATTTGTCAGCGCGGCTATTGGTGCCTTTCAAAATCTCGAGTTGAGCCAATCTTCGTTGCTCGTTCATTTCCAGGGAGAGCTGGAAAAATGGGTATTTTTCAGGGAAAAACATTTCGAATTGTCTTACTTTGGGAATTTTGAAAGACATTTCACTCAAAACGTGTTGATGTTCGGTTAATCGATGTTGCATTTGATGTTCGATGTCGGTGAGCGGAGCATTTTCGTCATATCGAGAAGTCAACTGCAAAAATCGATTATTTTAGCACTTATTGAAGGAGCATGGTTTTGTTTTTTTCGGCTCGTAATTTGAATAAAAACTCACCACACTAATATACTTTCTAACATTCTCAATTCTCGACTTTAGCTCAAATGCCCTTTGTCGTAATTCTTGGACATTGCTCGTCTCGTCCAACAACCTCTCTTCGATTTCCTCATTCTTCTCCGTCAACAATTTCGAGGTGGTCTGTTGATCGAACAACCTTTCCAACGCAATTTCACTCAATTTTCGATGGATTTCCATCTTTTTCTCAACGTTTTTCAGATATTCGATCGCAGTTTTGCTGGCCTCTTCGATGCTTAGTTTGTCCGACACACTGGAACTAATTTTTTTTTTGCTTGAAAATTTGCTGCTAAAACTTACACAAACGCCGGAATAGTTCCTGATTGTTCCATAAGCTTCTCGAAATTCGTCCCATCAATTTTCAAACTATCTTTAGCTTTCGACGAAACCTGACGATTTTCCGCTGATTTCACCTCATTCTTCGAAATCGATGTCATATATTTATTTCCGAACACTGTCAAATGCAAAACTTCCTTCTCATCTTCATCATCATCTTCGGTAAAAATTGAAATCGACGCGGTTTTCAGAACAACCCTCTTATTCGGTAAATTCTCCTCAATATCGACAATATTGGCAAGTTCAACAACTGTTGTTTCGAGATTTGAGTTTGTCGCATTGTTGATTTGTAGCAAATTATCCGCCCATTTCGAAATATTGATTGAATATAGACTTTTTGAGGTGGCGATTTCGTAGCGATTTCTAGAGAAAAACAAAATGATATTTTTCATTTTGAAGCAATAAAAAACTCACTGATAATACGAGTTGTCTGAAGATGCGACCAATCTTGGATCAATATTCTCCGTAATCGGTAATTGTAACTGATCGTTTAGCAGAATATCGACACATCCTAATTCTTCATTTGGAACTGCTAATAGGTGACTAACAATTCCACCAGCTGACAAGAGCACAAAAACGCTCGCAACCTCTTGCTCGGAAGTTTCGATCAATTGCAGCGCCAATGGGGTGAAGGGTAACTCATCGGGTCGTTCGATTGGCAGAATTTCCGGTTTTTCTGACTCACTGAAGCATTTTTTGTAGATTGTCACATTGTAGAAGTCGGCTTCAGAATCAACGACGAGAAGGGAGAAGGAGAGTCCGCCGAGGTATGGTGTGAAATCGAAAGATACTATATGTCTTCTTAATCCAAAAGTATTGTTGAACGTCGCATTATTCTCATCATTCTCATTGACGAATGGTCGGAAATCCAAATCCAACAAATGACCATCGCGATTCTTGTTCAAATTGAAGAATCGCACACAATCATCTGAGAATAACACAGCGGCGATCGTCATTCCATTCACTTTTTGGGGAAGAATTCGAATCAGTTGGATTTCGATATTATTCCGATTCATCACGAGGAAACTGTCATTGAGCGGATAGGATTCGCATACATATTCGGCGTCCAATCGATAAGGAGACTTTGACAGAATCTCTGGGTTGATTCTCACTACACAGGCATGATTCTTCGCTGACAAAATGACGAAATCACCGCGCTTGGACGCGATGATTTTGGTGATTTCGACGCGCGAGCTAATGGTGTTGGAAAGTTGCACAATCTAAAAAAAAATATCATGATATTGTTCTGCAGAATGAAAGATGAAAAACTCACAACTTCGTTCGAATATTCGATCGAATTTCCAAACTTTTTCCAACCCACAAACACCTTCAGCACATTTTGATCGTAGACGATCAAATTCGACGATCCCAACGTCGAAATCACCGCATTTTCAGATAAGCTTCCGATAAAACTGCTTATCAACATTCTGAAACAAGGAAAATAAAGAAATTTTGCGGTTTTTTTCGGTTTTCGAAAAGAGAAAAAGAAAAGTTTTTTTTGAAATGAAACGAAAAAAGTTCGGCCATTATTTGGTTTCCTAGACCATTACAAAGTTCTTCCATAATTTTTTTTCGGTTTCTTCCGCAAAAAATTCAGAATCGTGGATTATTCATGAAGAAATATGAATAGAAGAGGATAGAAATAGATAGAAGGAAGTGTCTTACACAGGTTGTCTTGCTTCAGACATTGAAAGTAAGCGATTTTGACAGAGAATTTAGGCAAGTTTTATTTTCAAATTTTATTATATAGTTAAGTATCAAGATATTTTGGCCAATCGGCCAATCCTTTGACTTAGGCTTAGTGAATACGCAAATCCTTAGATATAGGCTTAGTATATAGGCAAATCCTTAGGTATAGGCTTAGTGAATAGACCAAACGTTAGGCTTAGGCTTAGTAAATAGGCCAACCCTTGGGCTTAGGCTTGGTAAATAGGCTAGTCCTTAGAATTAGGCTTAGTGAATAGGCCAATCATTAGGTATATGCTTAGTAAATAGGCTAATCCTTAGGTATAGGCTTAGTGAATGGACCAAATGTTAGGCTTAGGCTTGGTAAATAGGCAAATCCTTAGAATTAGGCTTAGTAAATAGGCCAATCCTTAGGTATAAGCTTAGTAAATAGGCCTATGTATTTATTTTTTATTTATATATATATTTCCTCTATTTTCAGTAGGCTTAAGCTTAATTATTTTGACCTTAGAGTCAAAAAACATAGCTTTACAAGAATCAAGAATAATTTATTTTCAAAACTATAATTACAGAATATTTGAGATATGTCCATTCACAATAAAACCTGAGAAGTTATCACCGAAGAAATTCTTGTTGAACTTTGTATATAAAATCGATCGATTCATTTGCACTGACCGAAAAATCGTAATTGCTTGTCTGAAAATGATGAAAAACAGTTTAGGATTCTCCTGGATTCTCATTACCGCTTCTGGAGAATCATACGATGACGCGATATAGATATAACAACAATTATCTCCAAATCTTTGCTCAATTCTCCTTCTCACTAAACTCTTAAACATGCCAAATGTCGAATAAATATTTTCAATCGGAATTGCTGAAGAGTTTCCGGATATGATAAGCTGCGCAGCTGCTTGCGCAATTCCCTCAGTGCTCATCACAACATTCGCATAGTTATAATCTTCTGATTCCACTGATTTTCTATTCACCAAGTCCAAACATCTCCTAACCTTTTCCCATCGCTCGGTATTTATCCCTTCAACTCTTGTAGAACTATGACATGGTGGTGCATCGTCTTCTACATCCATTCTACATTTTTCAAGAAGTTCTTGACTTATCATCGAACCCTCGTCTAGAACCTCATTGTACACATTTTTGAGCCGATATAGCGATTGAGCACAAAGTTGCTCGCCAGAAGGACAATCTTCTACATTTATCACATTTTGCTCTGCTAATACATCGGCATTTGGAATACTCAGAGTTATCAATAATTTGTTGATCATTTTGTGTAGACCCATTGGATGGATTAGGGGTATCTGGAACGTTCTTAGATATTCTGAATCCTTCTGAACTCTTCTGAAGCACTCTGAATCCTTCTATGAGATTCTGAAGCATTTTGAATCCTTCTGAAGTACTCTGAATCCTTCTATGAGATTCTGAAGCATTCTGACTCCTTCTGAAGCACTCTGAATCCTTTTGAATCCTTCTGAAGCACTCTGAATCCTTCTATGAGATTCTGAAGCATTCTGAATCCTTCTGAAGCACTCTGAATCCTTCTATGAAATTTTGAATCCTTCTGAATCCTTCTGAAGCACTCTGAATCCTTCTATGAGATTCTGAAGCATTCTGAATCCTTCTGAAGCACTCTGAATCCTTTTGAATCCTTCTGAAGCACTCTGAATCCTTCTATGAGATTCTGAAGCATTCTGAATCCTTCTGAAGCACTCTGAATCCTTCTATGAGATTCTGAAGCATTCTGAATCCTTCTGAAGCATTCTGAATCCTTCTGAAAGATTCTGAATCTTTCTGAAGAATTCTGAACGATTCTGAGAGATTCTGAAGCACTCTGAGAGACTCTGAATCCTTCTAAATCCTTCTGAAGCACTCTGAATCCTTCTATGAGATTCTGAAGCATTCTGAATCCTTCTGAAGCATTCTGAATCCTTCTGAAAGATTCTGAATCTTTCTGAAGAATTCTGAACGATTCTGAGAGATTCTGAAGCACTCTGAGAGACTCTGAATCCTTCTAAATCCTTCTGAAGTACTCTGAATCCTTCTGAGAGACTCTGAATCCTTCTGAATCTTTCTGAAGCATTCTGAATCCTTCTGTAAGATTCTGAATCCTCCTGAAAGATTCTGAAGATTTCTGAACGATTCTGAGAGATTCTGAATTCTTCTGAGAGATTCTGGACTCTTCTGTGAGATTCAGAATCCCTCTGGGTGATTCTGAATCCTCCTGAAAGATTCTGAAGAACTCTGAATCCTTCTTAGCGACTCTGAAGCATTCTGACTTTTTCTGAAGCACTCTGAATCCTTCTATGAGATTCTGAAGCATTCTGAATTCTTCTGAAGCACTCTGAATTCTTCTATGAGATTGTGAAGCAGTCTGAATCCTTCTGAAGCACTCTGAATCCTTCTGAAACACTCTGGATCCTTCTATGAGATTCTGAAGCATTCTGAATCCTTCTGAAGCACTCTGAATCCTTCTGAGAGACTCTGAATCCTTCTGAATCCTTCTGAAGCATTCTGAATCCTTCTGAGAGACACTGAATCCTTCTGAATCCTTCTGAAGCACTCTGAATCCTTCTGAGAGACTCTGAATCCTTCTGAATCCTTCTGAAGCACTCTGAATCCTTCCATGAGATTCTGAAGCATTCTGAATCCTTCTGAAGCACTCTGAATCCTTCTGAAAGACTCTGAATCCTTCTGAATCCTTCTGAAGCACTCTGAATCCTTCTATGAGATTCTGAAGCATTCTGAATCCTTCTCAAAGATTCTGAATCCTTCTGAAGCACTCTGAATCCTTCTGAAGCACTCTGAAGCATTCTGAATCCTTCTATGAGATTCTGAATCCTCCGCCGACTCACCTGCTGAGACACTTCAACCATTCGTTTCCTCGACATCATTGTAATAACATCAAGATCCCAAATGAACACTATAGTATAGTCTTCTGATTCTGATTCTGATTCAGAATCCGATTCAGCCTTCTCTACGACGGCATGTTCCTTTAAAGAACGCTGAATATGTTGTCTCATAGAATTAGCGAGCACAACATTCCTAGTCATTCTTACAACTGGATTAAACGCCGATTTATTCAGGAGGTTCCCAATTTGAGCCATATCTTCACGAATTGTTTGAATTTGTTGTAAAACGGGTGGGAGATTCATAGCGTCTAGAGAAAACAATAATTTTGTTTATGCAAAAACCTGAGAAACATACATGAAATCCGAAAAATAGTGTGCAAATAGGAGAGACGCAGATAGAAAGGGGTAGACACATGGGGTTTGTTCTCTCTCTTCCTGTTGGTTTTTGAATCGTCATAAATCGGCTCGAAATGCTCCGTTTGGGTCCATATTTTGGAGTAATTGTGCTCAAAGGTATCAGCAATGTAAATTATATTTTTATATACTTCATAAAAAATATGAAGCCAAACGGATCATTTTGAGCCGAGTTATGATGATATACCCGGCTTGTTCGCAATAGAGCACACTCTCTCCCTTTAAGTACTGAAAATTGAACGTTTTTTTTGAATGTTTTTTAGAAGGAACTAATGTCGAAATACATGTTTACATATTTAAAAAAAAATTCGGTCAGCTCCCGGAATCGAACCCACGACCATATGCAGCAAAACACTCGCTCTACCCGTTGAGCTAAGCGGCACCGTTGCAGCTGCTGTGTGAATTGCCAAGATATTTCCCTCTGAACTCGAAATTTATCAAGTTTTTTTGCATCTTGTAAAAAACTTATCAATTTATCATTTTCGATACATACATACACGTGATTTTTTTTGGGTACATTGAAAAGCGAAAATGGCGGAAGCAAAACAAATTATGAATCCGGGTGCCCTAATGAGTTCAATGATCTTCATTTAAAAATTTTTTCTCAAAATATTAAAAAAAATGATAATCCTCTTATCAATATTCTCCATGTGACGTTGTTAAACCCCGGTTTTTGAAATTTTGAAATTTCATGAAATCCACATGCTTTAAATGTGCTTTATCAGGCAGGAGCAACACAAAAAAAACACAAAACAGAAAAATGTTGTCCAGGAAATTTTTTGGAAAGTTATCAGCGAAAAGGTAATGTAATAAAGATTGGAATGACCGGAGAGAAGAGGTGACTAAAAATAGATGGCCTAGGATCCGACATTGTTTTGAGATGGCCTAGGATTTTCAGCCTCAAAATTGGAAAATGACAGTTCAACCCTTCAGAAGCCTAGCTTTAGAACCAAACTTGAGAAAATTGAATATTTGAAATTCAAATTTTGGCGGCAAAATTCAGAGAATACAGAACAGAATCCTTCTGAATCCTTCTGAGAGATTCTGAATTCTTCTGTAGTTTACAATGCAACTTCAAAGAACATTTTCGTTTCTCTCGCTGATAACCCCATCCTAATTAGTATTTTTTCCATGTATACACAAACCAAAAACCCTCTTTTTCTTCTTATCGCTTTTTTGCTCGATTTTTTTCGCCGAGGGGTTATCAGCAGTTCAACAAGTGAAGCGAGCAAGCACATAATTCTCCTCATTCACTTTTTCGAAAAAGTTGAGAAGAAGAAGAAGAAAAATGCTTTTTGGTAAACGTAACACTTTGGGCAATTTGTTCAGCGATGTTCAATGTAAGTTAAAGGGACACAGGGGGATTCAGAATCCATTAGAATCTTCTAGGAGGATTCAGAGCTCTTCAGAAGGATTCAGAATACATCAGAATCTCTCAGAAATCCATCAGAATCTCTCAGAAGGTCTCAGAAGGATTCAGAGTTCTTCAGGAGGATTCAGAATAATTCACAATCTCTCAGAAGGCTCCAGAATTCTTCCGAAGGGATTCAGAGTTATTCAGAATTTCTTAGAAGGACTCAGAATTCTTCAGAATCTCTCAGAAGGATTCAGAAGGATTCAGAAGGATTCAAAAGGATTCAGAACTCTTCAGGACCTCTCAGAAGGATTCAGAACTCTTCGGGACCTCTCAGAAGGATTCAGAAGGATTCAAAACTCTTCAGGACCTCTCAGAACGATTCAGAACTCTTCAGAATCTCTCAGAAGGATTCAGAAGGATTCAAAACTCTTCAGGACCTCTCAGAACGATTCAGAACTCTTCAGAATCTCTCAGAAGGATTCAGAAGGATTCAGAACTCTTCAGAATCTCTCAAAAGATTTCACAATCTCTCAGAAGGATTCAGAATCTCTTAGAAGGATTCAGAATCTCTTAAAAGGATTCAGAGTTCTCCAGAAGGATTCAGAATTCTTCAGAATATCTCAGAAGGATTCAGAATCATTCAGATTTCTAAAACTAGGTTTCTGAAGGCTCTAATTTTGAGCCCATAATTTCAGAATTCAAAAATTTCGAAATTGTAAGCCCCTAATAGTTCAAACAAGCACATTCCTTTCATGTCACGAAGCCCAAAAATCATATGCGTCAAAAAAACTTTTTTTTTCCTCTTTCTCGGCCGCACAATTTTTATCATCATATCATGTAGTTTGGCGTTGATTATCATGTTATTACAGGCGACCCGGAAAAACACAACAAAAATAAACGGAAATCGTTGTTTCGCGCGTTTTCGCTGATTTCGAGAAGGTCTATCGATTCGCATTCGTCGAGTTTGTCGTCGCCGAGAACGCCGTCGCCGAGAGCCACGTTTAGCGATTTTGCCAACTCGTGAGTTTGCATAAGAGCGCACATGCTTCACATCTTCTCTTTATTCAATAACGATACATCATTAATGATTCTGTAGCTCTTGAGAGCACAATTCAAAGCTCAATTCTGAGCTTCACAGAAGAGATCTTCAAAATCTAAATACAGGATATTTTTCAGCGTGTCAAAAACTATTAAATCACATTTAATTTTATAGATCTTGAAGCGCTGAAAAACATCGTGCTATAAGTTTTTTCGTAACTTCTCTGTTGAGCTCAATATCGATCCTCAAAGTTTACCTTTTATTTGTTTCAATATTTCTTTTCAATTTACTACTCACAAAATTCTGAAAATGTTCAAAAACAAGTTTTCTAAGGTATTAGAACCTGTGAAATTTGTGTCATTTTATAGATCTGAAGACGCTGAAAAAGATCCTAATATCAGTTTTTGTGAATCTTCTCTGTGGAGCTCTTCACAGCTCAATTTTGAGCATCTTAGCGAACTTTTGAAAAATATGATTACAGGATATTAGAGCTCCATTTTCTTTCCAGATGCGAATTGATAATAATCACCGCCCTACAATGTCACTCTGTCACCCCAGACGAGATGCGCATCTGCTCCCAAGAGATTCAAACCCTTCCCGATGGTGACAAGCTCAAACTCATTCAATTCATCAAAACCGACGCACCCGGTGTCATCGAGAACAACGCCCTCAAATCATTCCAATGCTCCCAATTGAGCACCCAAGTGCTCATTGAAAATCTCGAAATTTTTGAGGAACTATGGAGTCGAATTGTGGATGTGGTGATTCCAACACTTCAGGCGATGGTTTTTCCGTTGAATGAGGTGGAGAAAGAGTTCGATGTGCAGAAGATTATATTCACTGCGTTTAGGGATCGAGTTATGGCAAAGGTGAGGAATTTGACATCGGATTACTGTGGTTTTCTGAATTGAAAACCCACCAGATACTTTGAAAATGGGACAAAAAATTTGAATTTAAAATGTTTGGCGGCAAAATTGAATGGAAAAATACAGTTCAAGCCCTTAGAAACCCAGTTTTTTTAAACCAAATTTGAAAAAATTCGGTTAAAAGAGATTCTGAAGTCTTCTGAATCTTTCTAAGAGATTCTGAATAATTTTGAATTCTTCTGGAAAATTCTGAAAAATTCTGAGGCCTTCTAAGAGATTCTGAAGACTTCTGAATCCTTCTGAAAGATTCTGAAGAATTCTGAATCTTTCTAAGAGATTCTGAAGAGTTCTGAATCCTTCTGAAAGATTCTGAAAAACTCTGAATCCTTCTAAGAGATTCTAAAGAGTTCTGAATACTTCTAAGAGTTTCTGAACAATTCTGAATCCTTCTGTGAGATTCTGAAGAGTTCTGAATCCTTCTAAGAGCTTCTGAAGAATTCTGATTTCTTCTGAGAGATTCTGAAGAATTCTGAATCCTTTTAAGAGATTCTGAAGAGTTCTGAATCCTTCTGAGAGATTCTGAAGAATTCTGAATCCTTCTGAAAAGTTCTGAAAAATTCTGAGGCCTTCTAAGAGATTCTGAAAAGTTCTGAATCCTTCTGAAAGATTCTGAAGAACTCTGAATCCTTCTAAGAGATTCTGAAGAGTTCTGAATACTTCTAAGAGTTTCTGAACAATTCTGAATCCTTCTGTGAGATTCTGAAGAACTCTGAATCCTTTTAAGAGATTCTGAAGAGTTCTGAATCCTTCTGAGAGATTCTGAATCCTTCTGAAAAATTCTGAAGAATTCTGAGGCCTTCTAAGAGATTCTGAAAAGTTCTGAATACATTTAAATTTTTTTTCAGCGAAACTTTTAAAATACAGATCGGACTTCCAAAATTCTAGTTTCAGAACCAAAATTCAAATTTTTTTGTGATTATAGTCGTTAAAAGGTGCTCTATTGATAATCTATAAAACCCAAAGTTTAAAACAAAAATTTGATTTTATTAATTTTTGAAAAATTGTTTTAGCGCCAAGTGAACATTTACGTCAAGTTGTGTGTTTTGTGTGCAAACACCCCACAAAAACGTGGCAATTTTCAGGTCCTCCAAGATGTCACCTCCGAAATCCCACAAATTAAATCAATCCTAACTGTAATCATGATCGAAACCGACGAAAATATCAACCCCGAAACACGCTCAAAATTCGACATTTGTCTTGGAAAAACACAAAAAAAATTCTTGAAAAAGACCAGGTCCAAAACCGACTCCTGTTTAACATCCCCGTCGAAATCAAAAAGTGTCACATGGAAATCTTCAACTTTTAGTAGCTAATCGATAGATTTTGTAGTTTTTTTTTGACATGGCATAATTTTTTATGGGTTTTTTGTGTTGTATATATTTTGGAACGTGACATTTTTTTTTATTTTCAAAAAACAAAAAAATAAATTTTTCTCTGGAAATTTTAATTTATTTATGGCTTTTGTGTAAATGTAAGTTAGTTTTGTAAGAAACACCCGTTACAAAAAAAATTTAGGCGAACAGGTAACTAGTGAATGGGAAAATGGGCGCGGGCAAACGGGCAAACAGGCCGCGGGCACTTCAAGAATCAGTTAAGCAGGCAGTGGGCGAACGCATGACCGGGAAAACGAGGATGGGTAAATGGGCGTTTTAGGAATCGGCTAACGGGCGAACGGGTAAGCATGTGTGGACGAACGGGCAAACGGGCGACCAAGTAAACCAGCATTTTGAGGATCGGATCAACGGGTAACTGCAAAACGGGCGTTCCGTAAATCGCGCGACCGGAAAAGCGGGTGAACAGGTGCGGGCGAGCATGTAATCGGGTAAATAGGTAGCGGGTAACAGGTAGCGGGTAACAGGTAACGGGCGTTCCAAAAATCGGGCGACCGGGGAAAATGGGTAGCGGGTTACGGGTAATCGGGCGTTTCAAAAAAAATCTATAAAAAATTCCAGATTTTTTCCAAAACACTGACTCTTGGCACAAAAACGCATAATGGGAATCGAATATGAGAATTTGGATGATTATCCATTGTTGGGCACACCAAATGGCACCAACCCACCGCCTCCACCACCAAATCAAGTCCCACCAATGGTGGAGGATAAAAAAAAGAAGACAAAATCGAAATCAGCGGAAACGACAACCGAGGAGGAGGATTTGATTGCGAATAATAACAACAAGAAGAATAATAGGAGGAGAGGGAGAGGGGTACTGTAGTTTGGAGAGGGGGGGGTACGGTAGTTGTTTATCGATTTTTGCATTTTCCAGCCCACCAAAAATTGTTGGTTCTACATCGTTGGACTATTTTTGATATTGGGAGCCGGTGTAGCACTCGGATGTGGAGGATTCTTCCTTCTTCACACACATAACGTCGCCTCTGAAGAGTGAGCCCCATCTACAGTACCCCTGGTATACTGTACTTCTTTTTTTAGCACTCAAAAATACGGTCATTCTCACAGTACACATCATCCACCGGGTACTACACCAAAAGCCAAGGTCCCACCGAAATGAATGGTTGTTAGTTTTTGTTTATAAAAATTTTTCTGAAGTGAGTAAAAATGTACAGGGAGATTCACGTGGTCCGGCCACAAACAAGTTGGGAAAAAGCATCAGAATCAGTAGAAATTGAGATCGCGAATTTGTTGAAGGCGTTCGAGCACGTATGGAAGGACCATTGAGCCGGTGTCGATTTCGTCGAGGATTGAGAAGTTGCGATCGTGAGCACTGGTCAGAGGTTGCTCGCGAGCAACGGAGAAGCCGGTCATGTTTCGATGGATGAATAGTTGATTCAGCCTGGAAGTTGGAAGAATCACTGTGGATTCAGAAGCCACACTTCTCAGGCTTGAAGGTTCAAGGCTTCAGAATATATTTCAAAACTTCAGGAGCACGTTTGAGATACAGAACCTATATGAAATTCAGTTCAGAATTCAGAATCCGGCCAAAGAAAACTCAAAAAATACATGGAACATCAAATGTTTTCCAAACAAAGTTTCAGAAGTTTTTGAGCCGTTCAAAATTGAACTCGGCAGGAATTCAGAATCCAGTATAAACATCAGAATCTTGTTTATAACATCTTCAGAATCTCAAGCAAGCCAAGACCTTCAGAAGCTCGTTTGAGTTACAGAATCCGTAGAAAATTCAGAAAATGTATATAATTTCTGGTACCTCAAACGAGCTTCTGAACGTCTTCTAACATCAATTCTAGATTCTAGAATGACTTCTGAAGTTTTGAAATATATTCTGGAGTTCTTACAGCCAACGAGACATTCTCCGGAATAACTGGACGTGATTCAGAATCTAGTAAAAACATCAGAATCTTGTGCATAACATCTTCAGATCAAGCAAGTCGAAACTTTCAGAAGCTTGTTTGAGTTACAGCATCCATTCAGAATTTGAACGAAGATTCAGAATCTAACCTAAGAAATTCAGAGAACAGTGAAAGCATCAGAATCCGCTGAATTCTATTTCTAATGCAACGTCCAAACACCAAAAAAAAAAAACATTTATATAATTCTGGTAATTCAAACGAGCTTTTGAACGTTTTCTAACATCATTTCTGGATTCTAGAATGACTTCTGAAGTTCTGTTAAAGATTCTGAAGTTCTTATAGCCAACGAGATGTTTTTAAGACTAACTGGGCATGATTCTGAAGCTTCTGAAGGTGTTTTGAACAAGATTCTGATGTTTATACTAGATTCTGAATGCCTCAATAAATTCTGAATAAAAAATCTGATGCTCCAAGTATTATCTGTATTTCTCAAAGTCGGATTTTGAATGGATTCTGTGTCTCAAACGAGCTTCTGAAATTTTGAAATGTATTCTGGAATTATTACAGCCATCTCAAGGCTAACTGGGCATGATTCTGAAGCCTTGAAAAAGATTCATCATTAGCGATTTTCTCGAATTATCAACATCTTTCGGGATGGTTCAGATTTTGAAGATTTTCATGCGTTTACTATAATTTAGATTCTGAAGATGTTTTAAACAAGATTCTGATGTTCATACTAGATTCTGAATTCCTGCTCTAAGTATTATCTATATTTTTTAAAGTTGGATTCTGAATTTTATATGGATTCTGTATCTCCAACGAGCTTCTGAAGTTTTGAAATATATTCTGGAGTTCTCACAGCCAACGAGACATTCTTAAAATTGACTGAGCGTAATTCTGAAGTCTTGAAAAACTTTATATGGGTTTTAAAAGTATTACTGTTTGTCTAGTTAATTTTTATCATTTCTAACTCACTTGGTAAACTTTCTCAACACCCCAACAACATCTCCAGTCACATTGGTACATCCTCTAATATCCAAAACCTTCAAAAACTGTGGTGGCCGCTGCTCTCCTTTGCACATTTTCTCAATCGCACAATTTGTGATCTTTGTATATGACGCGAAAAGTCGCTCTAACCTCGGAAGTTTGGCGAATGCACAGAAAAGTTCATCATCAACGATGCGCAATTCGGAAATATTGACGACCCGCAAGTTTGACATATTTTTGGCCCAGCATTTGAGCTCGGCTTTTGACAAGCGAACGCAGTGAGTCACATCGAGCTCTTCGAGCCACTGAAAGAAGAGAAATCGAAATTGTTACTGATTCAAACAACAACAAAAACTCACTGTAAAAGTCCTAATCGAATCCGACAAACAACCATCCAGTTTATGTACATAGGCGAAATCCAGCGATTTCAAATTTCGAAAAAGTCGACTACAAAAACGATTTCTATTCGAGTGTTCGGTGCTGGCGAATTTGTCATCGATTATGCAAGAGTAAATCGATAAATGTTCTAGTCTGCAAAATTAAGGTTTTTGATAGAAAACTTCAGATCGAAATGGATATTTTATTGTTTTGAAGCCTATTTTAGATCATATACTTGAAAAATTTCGAACTTTTATAAATAACTATGGTTTATGAAACAGAAAAAGGTTCGTTCCTTATAATTTATAATAGTTATTGACAAACTATTGAAGAATTATGTATAGTTGAAAAATGTCGCGGATTTCCGCGACCTTTTACTAAGAAATAATCAGTTTCCAAAGTTTACTTGAGAAGTTACTAATTTATTCATTTTATCGGTCAATTTCAGTAAATTCACAAGAATCTCTACCTAAACCACATTATTCTATGTTCCCTAAGCACGGATTCAATATAGAAAAGTGCGTTATGATCTAACTATACAGCAAAACGCATTCGCGTTTGGCTGTTTTCTTCTTTCAGAAATACTCGCATTTCAAACAGCCGCCAAACGAAGCGCCGGCCGATGACTGAGTATCATATGCACAACACACAAAACTGCAGCAGCCAATTTCTCCGCGCCTATTTCGAAATTCGTCTCACTTGCGTTTTTTGTGTGTTCCAACAGCGTTGCTGATGGAAATTGAGATGTACTAACTGCGTTTTATATATTTTATTGATTCCCTCTAAATTATTGCTTTCCCATTCTTGGTTTGTCGACGCTTTGCGTCGACAGGCTCAAGTCTCCCTAATTTTAGTTCCTTTATCCCAAAATTGCCCCCTAAAAATATTCTTATATTATTGATTTTCCATACTTTAGCCCCATTTGATATTCTTTCCTATCTTTATTGTAGTAAGCTGTAATTCAGCATCCATAAACTAATAACTATCTCGAATACTCGTGTACTATACTTGGTTTTGCGTTGCCTTCTTCGTAAATCGAATAATAGTTCGGTTCTTGGCATTTTAGCTTGTTTTCTCTATCCAGACTGTTTCACTGAACCACCGAAGAGTCTGCGGATTCCAATCCAATAGAGAAACGGGCTAGAATCCTCGAAAAAAAACATATAAACTTCATGAAACAGAAACAAATTTAAAAACTAATTTTTCTCTGTTTCAAAGTTTTTATAAGCGGCCGGCTATGAATTAATTTTGATCAATCTTACTCAATTTACAAGGTTAAAATTGTATTTTTTCATCAGAAGACCTGCTCGAGAATGGAATGATGACTGAATCTTTTTTCAAATTTTGTTTAGAACTGAAATTTTGGAGATTAAGTTCCGTTTGAAGTAAATATTACGCATTGTCGAAAAACATATAAACTTCATAAAACAGTCAAAGAATTACAATTTCGAAAATTAAAGTTAATTTTTACCGGATTTAGACAATCTGAAATATCAAAATCGAAATTTGAAATGTCCAAGCGATCAAAGTATGAATCGATGATGATAATATATATATAAACTTCATGAAACAGAACATTTCTAAACCAATTTTTTGTAGCTGTTTCAAAGTTTTTATAAGTCGCCGACTAATCTGTAAGATGCACTTTCTGGCTTATATCAGAACCGAATTTTGATCAATCTAACTGAATTTACAAGGTCAAAATTACATTTTTTCAGAAAAACTACACAAGATATGAAGGATTTGAATGTTGATATTTTTCAAATATTAAATTGAAATTTTAAAAGTATTTTATGATCAAAACTGGCCAAGAAAAGGAATATTCCTGATGAAACAGCCAATATCTTACAATTTCGAAATAATACTTTTTTTTTGATTATTAAAGCTCGTATAGCTAGTAAATTTTCATGAATTAGAATTATTATAAACCCTCGACTTTTAGCTTTCAGAACAGTGAACATTTCACAATTTCATCGTTTTTCAATATTTTTTTCAGCTAATTCGCCATATAATAATCATCGGGGTAAATTGAGGCAGATCAACCTAGAAACCGATGATGATAAAACATATAAAAATCATGAAACTGTAAAGTTTTTGAATTTTCAAAAGCCGGCGCTATATTTTGATTTCTGGTTATTTGAAAAAATGTTGTTTTTTCTAGACGTTTGTAGAATTTTTTTCAAAACTAAGATCTCAACGTATAAACCGATAATGATATTTCATATAAAAATCATGAAACAGTAAATTTATCGAATTTCAATTTTTTAACAGTTTCAGAACAGTTTTTTGTGTACTTTTTAAAGTAAAATACTAACCTTCTAGGAAACATTGATAAATTAACATTAGAAATATTGGCATTTTCCACTCGTAAACTACGCAAACTCGTCATATTTCTGCCAATTTTCTCGAGCGCTGGTTTGGATAAAATATTTGTAGATTTATGAGCAGCTGTTGAACTTCGGATCACATATCCTTCCAATCTAAAAATATAATAAAAAAATATTTTTGGATTCAAAGATGACAACTTACGTTAGGGATTCAACGAATGTGGCGATTTGAGAAGCGGCGAAATTGGATAACTGTCGAAGAGTGAGACGATCAGAAGCTATGAAGTAGACATCTCGCCAAAGAATTGGATGGGTACATAGATTGTACCAACGAATAGAGACACTGGAAATAGAAGGGATAGTTTTACAAGTGCTGGATTGAAGGAATTTGGACATTTTGTGTTTCAGAATTTCGATTTTATAATCAGGCTCCAAAATATAATAGCCGCCTTGTGAACACTTTCAAACTGAAAAATTTACTGTTTCATGATTTTTATATGTATTACCATCATCTTTTCCAACAATCTGTAGAAGTTGAGTAGTGGGACTTCACGAATTTCGATTTTGATATTGCAAAATGTGCTTATTCGGTAGGAATGGATTCAAATTTTTAAAATTGGCTGACCTAAATTATAAAATTTGGCAAAACCTTTGAAATTTTCTTTCATATTCTCAGCGAAACTCGATTCTGATTCATTAGTATAATGAAAATATCTGAATTTTAAGAAAATTATCGGATATAATCAGAAAAATCTACGTCATCGTAGGGAAAAGTAGGTTTATCTTATTGAAAACAATATAGGTTCAATGTAATAGTAAAGAATAATTCCTTGTTGGTATTTATCAAAATTTTGAAACAGTATACATTTAAAGTTGAGCTTAAAGCAACCCCTGAAGCTAAAAATCGATACTAGAAAAAATCGGCAAAACCTATTGCAAATTGAAGTTAAAATTGTTAAAATTAGGATCCCAAAATATGAAATCACAATACTTTAAGCGAAATCAGTTTCAGCCATTTTAATTTCACATGGGAAATCAGATTTGAATTACCTCCTCAGCAGACGTTTCAAAAAGATGAATATTTTTATTTTTTACGTGAACTTTTTTCTCTCGACCTCCCTGTTTTTCAAAAAAAAAAAGTCGTCAATTAAAATGTATGTGGCTAGCGTGTTGACACATTTTGCTAGGAATGATAGGAGAAGAATTTTTAAACTAATTTTCGCCGTTTTTCGTTTTTTGACTCAAACTCAGCCTTTTTTGAACTTTTCGCTATAATTTTTTTGTCAGTAATAGAGAACATGTCATACTTACAGTATTTGTTATTGCTGATCATGGATACAGACATGCTTTTTAGCTTACGGGGTTGCTTTAAAAAATAACTGTTTCTATGATTTTTCAAGTGTTTTTTGTATCGGTGAGCACTTATTTACCGAGTTTCTCAATTTGAAAAATATGAAAAATGAATCAGTTCAAAACAATTCTGATAAATTTACGGAATTTGTGGTCAGAACTGGCATTCAGAAATAGTCAAAATTTTCAAGAATAATTCCAGCAGATGTCTTAAACTTCAGCAGATTGAAAATCAAAAAATCTGGGTTTTGTAATTCAATAAATAATTGATATTATTCATTGATTGCTGATAACATGCGTTGGTATTTATCAAAATTTCGAAGCAGTAAATTTTTTCAACTTCAAAAAATTAATGTTTCAATGATTCTTCAAGAGTTTTTCGTATCGATAAGCACTAATTCATCAAAATTTTTGAAAAATTATGGAAAATGAAATAGTTCAAAACAATTCTCTTAATTTATGGAGTTTGTGGTCAGAACTGACATTCAGAAATAGTCAAAATTTTCAAGAATAATTCCAGCAGATGTGTTAAACTTCAGCAGATTGAAAATCAAAAAATCAGGGTTTTATAATTTAACAGAGTTATACTTAATATACTATTATTTATTGATAGCTGATAACATGTGTTGATATTTATCAAAATTTTGAAACATCAAAGTTTTTCAAACCTAAAGAAATACTGTTTTTTAGATTATTCAAGAGTTTAAAATGTCGATGAGCACTAAACCTCTCACTTCTTTATAAACAGAGTTCTAAAATTCAAAAATAGTCAAATTCCAGCAAAGTTTTCAGAAGATGTTTTGAACTTCAAAAGATTGAAAAATGAAAAGTACGGGTTCTATAATTAAACAGTTTTAAATTCACTATATTAAACATATTGATCGCTGATAACATTTTTTTGGTATTCATCAAATTTTTGAAGCAGTAAAACTTGTAGTTTCACACAAAATTGTTTAAAAATTTCAGAAAATTTGTCGATTTGTCTAAATAACGTTTCTTTGACTGAATTCCAACAAAAGATCTCGTATCAGTTTCGATTTAATTTGATTTCAAACATAGTCATAATTTCGGATGTTTGGTGCCACATGTAGAAGCTCACACAATGAGCTCAATGAGCTGCTCATGTCAGCTGTCCGCTCAGAATTTTGAGGATATGTAGAGATTTACTTGGGGAGTATCTGAATCTCCGTTTTTAGCTCCAGATGATAATTCAAAAAGGGATACACTAATCTACAGAAACTTATAAAAACATTTCGATGATAATAATTTAACCAAAATAGGCTGAAACGACATCTGGAGCTGAAAATCAGAGATTCAGGTACTTTCCAAGGAAAAATCTTAGGTTTCTGAGAAATTTCAACTATCCGCTAATAATTTAGAGATTTTTATAAGAAATTTAAACTTTTTTGAGAATTCCTAGATGATAATTCAAATTTTTAATTATGGGTAAGTTTTTTCAGTTCATCCACTAGTTTACAGGAAAAGCAACTCGATAATATTCAAGTCAAAACAGGCTGAAACGTCATCTGGAGCAGAAATTCAAAGATTCAGGTACTTTCCGATGGAAAATCTCGAAATTCTGAGCAATTTTGACTATCCGCTCATAATTTATAGATTAATACAAGAAATTTAAAGTTTGAGAATCTCCAGATGATAGTTAAAACTTATAGGTAAGCAGTTCATCCACTAGTTTACAGGAAAAGCAACTCGATAAAATTTTAGTCCAGACATGCTGAAAACAGTGTCTGGAACTGGAAATCAGCGATTCTCACAATTCTAAAAGAGCATCAAAAATGAGCAGCTTATAGAGCTTATTGAGTCATGAATTCTATAGTTCCTCGGAAGCGGCCTCAAAGAAAAAACTCACGGCGAACACGATGCTAAATATTTGGGCGACAGGAACGAGAAAATCATCAGAATCACATCATCGGGCATCTCATTCACCGTCAATCCACTAGTCGATGAAGTTCTACTACTCGGCGTTGCCAATGCCGTCTTTCGACTATTATACAACCCGTATTTCGCCTGTCTTAATCTCATCTGAAACTCCTTTAATTTTTTTTTCCAATTTTTTAAAGATAAGTACCATTTGGCGCTTGTCAAGCGAACTATTCTTCTTATATCAGAATTTTTACATTTATCCATAGAAAATATTTATTATGACTAGGAAATGAAAATGGTATAATGCATGCAGAGTGAATAAAAAATTATGTTTGTGACCCATTTTGAATTAAATTGAATTTTCGCAGAAGTACAAAAAATAATGCTTGGCAAGTGAAGAGAAGAGAAGAGTAGGAGATTATGAGATATGTTATGATTTCGTTTTTTCACGCCATTCATCTGGAACTGGCCCAACATCGACGTAGAGATGATAATAAAGTGGACGAGTTGTGATCTAAAAAGCAACATGGGTTAGGATGTTAATTGATGTTCAGGTTACCTTTCGAACTGTCCATTTGTCTGTTTCGTTTAACCCGTCGTAAGAGATCCGTTTTGAACTATTTGCCAGGAGTTCGTATCTGAAAATTTTTAATCGATTTCATTAAAGTTTTCAATGATAAATTATCAAGACTGTGAAATTTTTAAAATATAAGTTTCTTGAAACAGTAAGATTTTTTATTAGTTTAATTCTGAACCATTTTGTCATTTCTCTAAAATCCAGAAATAAATTTTAACAAAAGGAAGTTGGAGACTGGTTTTTCAGTTTTAAAAATTAGATTACTGAATTAAAATATTGCCTTTTCAAAATATTTTTTTTGGGCATCAAGAAAATTACAGAGAAATCCAATCGTCGTTTTCGTAACTGAAAAATGGATTCTATTTCATCTAGACATTCGAAAAATGATTATTACGACCGTGAAATTTTTAAATTATCAAATTCTTGAAACAGTAACATTTTTTGATGAGTTTAGTTTTGAACCACCGAAAACATGTAAAACCATGGTTACTTTCCGTTCTTTTTAAATCCAGACATGCAGTTTCAAAAATTGATTACTGAATAAAAATGTTGCCTTTTTGAAATATTTTTTAATGGCTGATCAAGAAAATTACACAAAAATTCAATCTTCAATTTTTTCGTGGCCGATATCTTTTCGATATAATCTTAATTTCGAAAGAAAACTTTAAAAAAACTTAAAGCGTATACCATATCAGCTTAAAATTGAGAACAATTTGATAAAACATCACTGTTTCACAAAATTTATATGGTCTAGTGATCTAAATAAGTATTCAAGTGTTACCGATTCGGAATTGGGAACTAAGTTTTGGCTGAATTCCAGAATTAATAGAATCCTTGTAAGTCTCATTTTTTAAAACGTTTTTTTTTCGAAGTATAGCAATTTTTATCAAAACATTCGGTTTTTTATTTAATAAAGAACCCATATTTAAAAAAAAAACTCACATCAACTTTGGAGCGGTTCTTTTTCGCTTCACATGCTTCAACATCGAATATCGGCCAGTTTCCGCATTCGGTCGCTCAATACTATATTTTGACAAGATTCTCGCACCCATATCGTCATCCTCACCACCCCACGCCCAAAATTGATTCGAATATCCATTGACAGAACGATAATCGGCAATAGATATCGCCAAAACACCGCCAACAATCTCTTTGTACCATAACTGATAGCCAAGATTGTTCACCAATGCGCCAAGATGACGAGGTCCTGGTGGACATGAGTAGGGGTTTTTGTCGTTCTGAAAATATTATTTCATGGAGCGAAATATGAAAAATTGCAGATGTTTCATCCATTCAACTATGTAGAAATTTTGAAACAATGAAAAAATTTGAAAAACAGATGCTTTCGGGAATTTTTAGGGTTTCGATTGATTGAATTTTGAAAACTTAGATCTTTTTTGAGATCGAAATTTATCGATGAGTATTTTTTGTGCTTTAGGATTTTTAAAGATTGATTTTTCTGCTCGAACTTATTTTTAGACCATGTTTTACGCCACATAAATTGTTTTCAGCACTTTTTTAAATTCAAAGAAGAATTTTAAGAGTTAGAATTGAATTTTGAAGATTCAGAATTTATTTTGAACGTCTAACATTATCATTTTAATTTATAATTTTTAGTATCTGATTTTTTTTTCAAATTTAAAAATCACTTACTTGTGGGAACATGTCAACATCATGAAGAATAACACAATCAACTCCAAGACTTTCGGCAAACAAAACAGCTGCATTCATAACTCTTCCTTTGTTGAACAAATCGTTTCCGTACTAAAGAACAATAAATTTTTTCTCAACAAAAAAATCCAAGAACTTACTTGTTCAGAGACAATAAATCTGAAGTCGAGTCGTTGTCTTTGCAAAATCGGAATCAAAAAATCGATAAGCCTTGTTAAATGTGACTGACGATCTCGATACGGGATGATAATTGCGATTTTATCGCGAGCCTTGCAATCTTTCGGCTTCCACGTTCCACCGGGACCTAATTCTGGATGAACTGCGTGAACTTCGCCTTCTTGAAGGTTTTGAATGAGTAGAATTGATTGGGGTATTGCACCTTGGAGATCGGGAATTTTTTCAACTATTGGACAGGTTCCATCATCTTCGAGGATCATTTTAGAACGTGGTTTTGTTGAGGTCTCCTCAATGTTGAGAACTGTCAAAGTTTGTCTAGCTAGTTCCAGCTCTATCGGATCGTTCAATCTAGGCATTCTAAAAATTGATAATTTTTTTGATTATTCAAAATTTAAGTTAACTTACTTCTCAATATTATTCATATTTTTCGAGCTAGCTGGGAGAGTTTTCATCTCTTCGGAAGTTGCGGAAATTCTGAAAAAAAATTGTATAAAATTTTTTTAAAAACAAAAAATCAATCGATAACTCACCTTGAATCATTTTCCGTTGTACTTCTTAATAACAGAACATAAATACATGTTGAAAATAGTGCGAATATTATAAGACGACGTGGGGAAAAGCTGCGTATCAGACATTGTCCGGTACGCATATTGGGATTTGACAAAATGGATTTATAACAATATTATTCAGAACATTGAGAATAAGGTGTTGCGATGGAGGGGTGAAAACGAATACACAACAACCAACAGCTGCTTTGTTTCGTGTTTGAACTAAAAAAAAAGAGGATGAAAAGCTGGTTTGAGAGAGAAAGTGAAATTGAGAGACGCAGACAAGAGAGAGAAATTTCTGTTCGTGTGTCAGCGTTTGGAGATTGGCGCGTTTGAGATAACCTTGACGTATTTTTATATTTTTCTTTTTTTGTTTTTTTTTCTAGCCTAGAAATGAGTACACTGATTTTAACAAATGTTATATGATTTGCTTAGAAAACACTGCGAATTCTAATAAAAAACGCGATTTTTTTGCCTACAAAACCAACTTTTTACGTCAAAGATTGTTGAATATTTCGAAATTTTATCTAACTGTCACCAAAAATTAAAATTTTGAGGTATGGCATCAACTGCAACGCCAATGGAGTTGGATATTAAACCAACTTGCGAGACAGTCCCTGGATTGCCGCAAAAGAAGTTCTATAGACAAAGAGCTCATTCGAACCCTCACTCAGATCATGATATTGAATACCCAATCACCCCCGATTTGTAAGATTTTATGAATTTCTCACGGTAGTTCAATAGTTTTTGTTTAGAATGGATTGGTCAAAACTGTATGGAGAATTCGCGAAAGATAGAAATGTAGAATTCGCCGATGTGGGTTGTGGATATGGTGGTTTGTTGATGAGGCTGTCACCATTGTTCCCAGAAACTTTGATGGTTGGAATGGAGATACGAGTAAAAGTGTCGGATTTTGTGCAAGAGAAGATTAATGCGCTACGAAAACATCATGAGACTTCTGGAGCTTATAGAAATATCGGATGTTTAAGATCAAATGCTATGAAGTATATGCCTAATTATTTCCGTAAACATCAATTATCTAAGATGTTCTTCTTATTCCCTGATCCACACTTCAAAAATAAGAAACATAAATGGAGAATCATCACACCAACATTACTATCAGAATATGCCTATGTTCTCAGGCCTGGAGGTTAGCTGTTTTCTTGTATTTAATAACGTGGTCTGTTCTTATCATTACATTATCAAAGACCTCGTGGTTGGTCTTTTTGGTATGGTTAATTTTTTTTTAGAGAAATTGGTAAGATCGATTTGTCTATCCGTTTTTTTTTCAGTTTCTAAGCGACGTTGTTTTTGTTTGCTTTGTTTGTTTCATTGAGCTAACTTTGCAGCATAAGAGAACAGGTTTTTTGGAGTGAACTTTTTCTCGGGGAAAATTGATTTTTTTCAATATTTGATTGATTTGAAAGTTCAAAATCGAGCCGAAAAACGAAAAAAATTCTGATCCCGAAAAAACTACAATAATCTGTCAACTTTATATCATCATTTTTATAATTTAACTCGAAGAAGCGTGTTTCTGATAAGAATTTTTATTAAAAATTTGGTCAAAAGCTTGATTTTTTGTTTATTTCCTGTTCTGAAGTGTAGAAGTTTTCAAAAATAACAGGACTAGGTCAGTTTCTCGAGATAGAAATGTTTCCTAGTATAAAATAGACAAACAAATCTGGATGATATGTATATAAAAATTCTGTTCCTCGATTTTTCGATGATTCATTTTGCATTACAGTAATCTAAATCCCAAATATTTCAGGTCTAATCTACACAATCACCGATGTCAAAGATCTTCACGAATGGATGGTTAAACATCTATCTGAACATCCATTATTCGAAAGACTAACTGACGATGAATTAGCGGCTGATCAAGTTGTCGGATTACTTTATGAAAGCACGGAAGAGGGACAAAAAGTGACAAGGAATGAAGGAGATAAATGGCCGGCTGTTTTTCGACGATTACCCAATCCCTAAAAAAGAGTGAAAGGGTAAGTTGACATAATTAGCTGACTTTGTAAATAAAAGAAATTTGTCAAAGGGAAAGTGTGGATTTTGATCTAGAAACAGAACGAGAGTTTTGAGGGGTTTTATAGATTTTTTTTTTCAAATTCTCTGAACATTTCCCAAATCATTACTTTTTTAGAACTAAATGTTCTTTAAAATGAATTTAACTGTTTCGAAAAATTAATTTAGCTTTTCCCACAGGTTGTTATTATTCATGTCAAGTATAGAATTTAACAACAACAATTCACTTTGATTTTTGAATCGAAAATAAAAATTATGTACTTTCCCGATGTCGAAAGAAAATAATCGAAATGAAATGTAGTTTGTGCACTTAAAGTTCTATGTTGTGCATGTTCTTTATTTTCATCAAAAGAAAAAATCAAGTTCCATATGAATTATTTTCATATAACATCATTTTCTGGTGACCAACAACAATCAATAAACAACACATTTTTTTGTTGTTGAAATATTCAAATTTTCCAGGTTCCCGCCATCCCATCCGTCAAGAATAATCCCTAATATGTTATTGATTCTTGTTTCATTTTTTTTTTGTTACTTTTTCTGGTTGTTATTGAAATAATTGTTATTTATATATGTATTTGTCTTTTTTTTCGTGAAGTTTACGAGTTCTTTGTAGCTCTGAAAAATATTTTCGAATTGCGAAATCGTTTTCCACAAAGTACCTTTTCAGAATTTCTGTCTGGGCAAAATGGGAGGTGGCGGAGAAGATGAATATGAATCGCTGCCGACTCACAGTATCTCGGTGCATTTGGCGGCTGGAGCATTGGCGGGAGCTGTCGAGCACTGTGTGATGTTTCCGTTTGATTCGGTGAAAACGCGGATGCAATCCTTGTGTCCGTGTCCTGAAACAAAGTGCCCTACACCGGTTCATTCGTTGGTTAGCATTGTTAAGAGGTGAGGGTTTCGAGAGAATTCTAGTACCTTTCTTAAAATTGAAAAACAGTCTTTTATCCTAGTTCTGAATATTACTGTTTCACAATTTTAATTTATTTAGACACAAATGTTGAATAATGAATAAGCCGATGTATTCAACATTGCTTTAGTTAATTTTCATCAACACGAAACTATGTGTGCGTTGGAGAAAAAAAATGAGTCGAATAATTATCGAAATTCTCTGGTTGATTATTGAAGAATTAGAGTAAAATAGTTAGAATCTTAATTTTCCAATTTAGGATTTCCAATTGAGAATTATTTGACACGATCAACTTTCAGAGTAGCTGGAAAACAATATTCATTCAATATAAAATCAAAGCCATTTCTATGTAGAGAATCCATTTCTATGTAGGAATCTTAACAAATCCAGCGAATCTTATTTTTTTTTACTTTTAAAACGACAATATTTTTCCAGAGAAGGATGGTTACGACCATTGCGTGGTGTAAACGCGGTTGCCGCCGGTTCGATGCCAGCTCACGCGCTCTATTTCACAGTTTATGAAAAGATGAAAGGATTCCTCACCGGAAACTCGGTTGGACATTCGAACACATTGGCGTATGGTGCGTCGGGTGTCGTCGCCACACTTGTTCATGACGCAGTCATGAATCCGGCCGAAGTTGTCAAACAACGAATGCAAATGGCTTTCTCCCCATATGGATCATCATTAGAATGCGCTAGATGTGTTTATAACCGAGAGGGTATTGCGGCGTTTTATCGATCTTATACAACGCAGTTGGCTATGAATGTTCCGTTCCAGGCTATTCATTTTATGGGATATGAATTTTGGCAACATGTGAGTTCTTTTTATCCCAAGATTCTGTTCACAAATCTCATTTGATTCTAGATTCTCAACCCTGAACATAAATATGATCCAAAATCTCATTTAATAGCTGGTGGATTGGCTGGAGGACTTGCTGCCGCGATTACTACTCCGATGGATTGTGTAAAAACCGTATTAAATACCCAACAAGCAGTAACATCAGCAGATGGAGCCAATCTGCGGCTCTTTTCACATGCACAATATCGATATAAAGGAATTTCGGATGCGGTTCAGACGATTTATACGCAACGAGGATGGGCTGGATTTAGTTGTGGAATACAAGCTCGTATTATATTCCAGGTAGAAATTTACGCTTTTTTCGGACGAGAAATTTCAATAAAGAAAAAAAAACTCACTGTTTCAACCATTCGGTATGACTAAATGTTATTCCAATTTTCATTTCCAGGTACCAGCGACAGCTTTATCATGGTCGGTTTACGAATTATTCAAATTTATGTTATCTATGGAAGATACTCGAAACTAGAGATCTAAAATATGAAAACTATACATATCAACCCATCAAAAATGGATTATTTTTACTATAATAATGCCTACTCTTCCTGGAATATTTAATAACAGTTTTAGGAATAGGATCTTTCTTTTTTTTTCTTTTTCTTTTTTTAATTGTTCTGAAAACGTGTAGAATATAGAGGTTTTGTTGTTTTTTGTTTTTCTCCCGCATTTTTTCCCACCCTCCTCTTATAGGTATTTTTTGACTTTTTTCTATAAATATTTGCTCGAATTATTATTTTTTTTTTTCTGAATTGTTTATTTTCACCTGTTCTCAAGCAGGATTTAATATTTGTGATGTGAAATTTATAATAATTTTCGATCCTAACCTAGCTTCTAACTAACTCATGCTACTTCTCAAGGTTCTAACCACAAGAAATATGATATTTATAATATAAGATATATTTTCTCATGAATTTCTGATCAAACTTTGTGCAAAGTTTCTATTCAGGAAAATTGTAGCAGACAAAAAAAGTGTAAATGTATTATTTTGAATACTGAAACTTGATACGTTTTGATTTTTAGCGTTAGTTTTTGTTTTAGAATGATTTTTTCAGGCACAGATCGGAACCAGAATCATAGTTTTCTGAGAAAAAGGTCCTTCTATAATGGAAAATTAGGAATTCGGACCTGTTCTCAAAAACCAGAAAATATAACAGTCATGTTCCGCTACCTCGCCACTTTCTAGTTTTTTTTGTTTTTGATCTGACGCGAAAAAATCCCGGGAAATGTTTCGTAATTTTTATCAAAACCATTTTCTCTGACCGAAATAAGGAAAATTTCACAAGAGTTCTCTTCCAGACCTTGTAGACCCATATCAACACTAGTAGGAGAACCTGACCATGTTTTTTCTCTCCCCCTTATCTATTCAACCATTAGAACATATATTGCCTCTCTTTGTTTCTCTTCATCTCTCACACTTTTTTGTATTTTATAGTCGTGCTGATCTTTGTTGCGTTTTTTTTTCCCCTATTCCATTCTCAATTCCTTTTTTCTCATAGTTTTTGATTTTCTCGAAACAAAACTTAATTTTTTCTTAAAATCAAACGTGGTCCGATTTTCTAATGAACAAAAATTAATCCAAAATGGTCATTTTATTATTTTTTCACTATCAATAAATGACGATTGGAGGTGCTTTTACGTTGAGCTTGGTCAATGATCCGGCGTGTTTAGGAAAATGCGCACCGGGAAACAGTTGTGATATTGCTAAAGAATCGAGTAATGTTTTGTTATGGGTAGTTCTTGGATGCATTTTCACAATTTCTGTGTAGTTTTGAGGTTTTTTTTAGATTATAGGAGTTCTAAGTTTGGAAATACTTACTGTTTCTGCAAATTTATGAATTTTGGTAAATATTCTAGTGAGCTGATTGTTTCTTATAGTTAAGAAAACAAAATAGTATGAATCTGAAGCGATTTCAGATTATATGTGTTGTTTTTAATTTTCAATTTGAAAAAATTACTGTTTCGGAATTTATATATAATACTTGAAACGTTACATCTAATGATCCAGTCGTGATGAGTGTTACATGAACATAGATGTGAATTGAAGATTTGTTATCATGTAGAAGTTCTTAATTCAAAAATTTTACTGTTTCAGCAATTTTATGAAGTTCGGTAAATTTTTTAGAAAACTGATAGTTTTGTGGAGTTACTACCTCAAAAAAGTATGAATCTGATTAATCTGGAGCGATTTCAGACTATTTTTGTGTTGTTTTTAATTTTCAATCTGAATAAATTACTGTTTCAGAGTTTTCATAAGATTTTCTAAAGCTTTACTCAATCAATACTTTGAAATCATATTTTTCTAGAATATATGTAGCTTAAGGATTTCATATTTTTATTCACGAAATCATTATTTAATTTCATAATTATGTATACAAAAACGAGAAAAATGGCACCTAATCGGGTTTCTGAACCATTTCTATGAATTATTTTTGCTTGAGACATTCACGGTTTCAATAGTTTTATAAAGTTTGGGACACGGGAGTTTATTTGATTTGAATTTTAGTTTTTCTGAGGTTTTAATGAATTTTAAAGTCTTTCCAACAAGTTATATATTTACCATATAGTCATGATACGATCTACAAAAATGAAAAATATAAGCCTTTCACAGATAATCTATAAATTTTTGTTCTGAAAATGAAATTTAAGCTGATTTTCAATTTCAAATTCGAATTCTACGTGTGAAACTAATCTAGGGAACTTTTTATTTCATGGTTGCATTGTTCCGGGAAGCTTATATTCGAGTAGGAAAAATGAAAATACCGTAGCCCGATGGCAGCGATTTGTGAACGACTAATAAATCACAATTCTCGTCTGCATTTGATTTTAAAAAAAAAACGTCGATAAATTGTAGTTGTTTTCAGAAATATTATTCTGTATCAAATTTTTGATTTATATTGACAAATATATTATTGTTGCTAAAATGCGAATAATTTTGTAAAAAACTCTTTCTACATTTGTTTTTCATTTTTAACACGGTAATCAATAAGCTTTTTTCCAGTACGAATGCCTTGCCCAGGCTCAGCACCAGGAAAATGTTTGGCGACAGCAGCAATTGTTGCCGGTGGAGCTGCTCTTGCTCTTTATGTGAGTTTTTCTCGTTCTATCGAATCTCTGAAAATAATCAACATTTTTTTACAGGTCGGTTACAAGCTCGGACAACGTAGTGCCCGATGCAATAACAGAATTCAATTGGACTCGAACAAAGTCGTCGACACGATCGATATTGAGGATATTGGAGAGAAGAAGGCTTTCTGTAGATGCTGGAAGAGTGAGAAGGTGAATTTTTTGTTTTCAAAATTAAATGGAGATCCGATATATAGTCATTTCACGTTCCGAACGTTTAAAACGGCAATGTTCATAATTTATAATAAAAATAAATTACTATTTCACCAGTTTCATATGAGTATGATAAAAGATTTAAAAATTGATTGAACAATAAAGAACTGAACAAAATGTTGAATATATGTGAGAGCGGTTAAAAGTCAATTAACTTAAAACCTGATTTTCCAACTTAACGACGAAATATTCACGTTCCGAAATATAGGCAAATTTTGAAAAAGTGATTTTTTAATTTAAAAAATTGCTTTGTAAATTTTTTTATTCACTAAAACAGTTTTTTTATATAAAAAAGTTTAGGTAAATTATCACAAGTTCACAACTATGTTTTATCAGAAACAAAAAAAAATTTTTTCCTCGAAAAATAATACTGTTTCATAATTTTTATATAAATTTTCACAACGTTAGCAGAACGGTATGGAAATAATGGCGAAAAATTGATATAAAAAATTCGAAGTACAAGTATTTTATATTTTTTCATGTTTGAAGATTTTCTGAAGCTTAAAATTTGAAAATATATTTTTAAAAATTATTCATCTTTTCCTTGTGATTTTTGAAAACCAAACTGTGAAATTGTTCGGATAATTTAGTGAAAATATATATGAAGTTAATGAAACAGTATTATTTTTTTAGAATTAACAATTGTGTTTTCATTCTTTTCCTTTGGTATTAATAAAACAGTATTCAGTTTTTTAAAACATTTTTTTTATAGAAGATTTCAAATTCAAGTGGTTTTCAAGAAAAAAGTAACATAGTTCTTCAAAGTTCAATCTGAATTTTACCTCAGAAATCAATAATTGTATCTTTTCCAGTGGCCATACTGCGACGGTGCCCATGGAAAACACAACAAAGAAACCGGCGATAATCTCGGACCAGTTGTCATCAAAAAATCTGAACCAAAAAAAGAATAGGAATTCCTCGCCTTTATCGTCGTCTTGCATGAAAACAATAATTATCATCATTGTTATTATTATTATTACAATCATCCGGTAAAAAGCGTTTTTTAAGTGATATTTTATATGAAATGTTTCTTTTTTATACATGTATATATTGCAAAGGGTTCCGTTTTAAATGCAATTGGCCCGTTTTTCTTCGAAAATCTAATCAAACTTCGCCAAAAACGATGGGATAATCGACGATGAGACGATAGCAGAAATTGTTGAGATTGTTCAGCTGCGAAATTGGAACCTGTTGATCGGTTGGCCATGTCAAATTGGGCCCGAATACCACGGATAAATTATTAGCGGTCATCAAATTTGTCTTGGAATGACTTGCCACCTTCAAAAATAATAATAATTCATCACAGAGCTCTTAAAGGAGCACACCCACCTTCGTTAAGAATTGCACAATTGTCTTGAGAAGTGTAAAGTTCTGTTTAGGGAGAAGGGCAACGAAATCGCGCACTGCTGCGGTTTTCTCGCCTTTCGGCACGTCTGCCAGCGCAGCCAGTTTGGGATAGAGCGCATTTGTTGTAAGTGGTTCGCCGAGGTTGCGGAAGAAGGTTTTGAGGAGGACGGAGGCGTGAAGACATGCAATGTACTCGTTGTCACGGTATTCAGCGTCGTTTTCAAAGTCGACGGTCTCGCCTGGAAGAAGGGTACTGTAATTTCGATATATTACGGTAAAGTCAAAAATAAATGTTTCAGGGTTTCTTTTCATGCCTAGGAACCTTGTAGCACATGTTATTGTCCATATTTCTTTCGCTTTTAGATATTTTGATCTACAAGTGTCTGATTCTCCTAGTTTCTCTCACTATTTCGTCTGGTAGATCAAAAAGCTTCTTTTTAAGGGAATAGCAAATCAAATGGACAATATAAAAATTCGAAATTGAAATGCAACCTTGAAATTTTATGGCTCTCAGAGTAATTTCGCAAAATTTTATTATAAATTAAACAAATTAATATAATTATTTTAACACATTTTCCTATGTCAATCTAGTAATTTTAGGCTTGTTTTAAAATATTTTTGGTCAAAAATAAATATTTCAGAGTTTCTTTTCATGTCGAGGTAGTGCACTTATTCTTTGATAAAAATCAAAAATTTGAGAAGAAAATTGATATTTTCAACTTCGCAGAGGCACTTCGTAAAATTTTATCACAAATAAAAAAATATATTATCTTAGAATTCAGTTCAAAAAGTTCTGAAAACAATTGAATATTTTTCATGATATATTGAAATTCGGAAGATTTTTAGAAGCCCAATTTCATTTCAAAAAAATGTTTTTTATTTTTTAAGCGTATTTTCAAGTTACTTTTTTGACGGAAATAAATGTTCCAGGGTTTCTTTTCATGTCGATGAGCCCTGTAATATGTTCATTTCTCTCAAAAAATCAAAAATTGGAAAATAAAATCGAAATTTTCAGCTTCAATTAGCCAGAATTCAATATCTACCATTGATTACTACAGTTTCGTTTTTAAACAGGAAAAATTTCAAGAACCAGTATATTTCAAATGGTGATGAGACTATCGATGGGGTTATTCGACCCGTAGAAATAATATTCGAATTTTTGCTAATATTTTTCAAAAATCAATAAATACCATACCTTTATTGATTCGCTCCTGTAATCGTTTGATACTTCCAACATTGGCCGATTTTCTAAACACTCCTTCCATATCCAACGCGTGTTTCTCCAAAAATTCGATGAGTTGATCGACGATTGGTGGGATATTGGTGGCATGGTGTGATAGGATACTGAAAAAATTAAATTTTGTTCATTTTCAATTAATTTTATATATAGCGTGACCCAGAGAACTTTTCAAAAATAAGAAAAAAAAAAAGATTTAGGAGAGAAAATCTAGTTATTGTTACATAGGTTTAATTTCCGAAAAAGTGGGAAAATTTTCAAAAATGAAAAGATTCACAGATTTAGGTGAGTGACTTCCTGTCAAAACGATTCAATTTTATTTTGATTTTTTTTGAGCAAAAGAAGATTTCGATAGAAGACAAAGCTTTTCGATCACCGATTTTTCGATATCCTCCTCTCCGGCGAATGAGAATCGCGCAAGTTTGGCGGCGCTCGAAGGTAAAGTGCATGCGATGAAGTTGCGCGAACGTCTAACCCTTCATCCGGGCTCCGACGTGCTCGAGGTGATTCGCCTGAAAAGCGAGGTGGAAGAGATTCGCGTGGCGAAAGACGAGGAGATTCGCCAGATGAGGATCACGTTTCAAAAACTGACCGAGCGATACAAGGCGGACATTTTCGAGAAGGATCAACAGATGCGCAAAATGCACAATGAGTTGGTGGATATGAAGGGGCAGATTCGGGTGGCGGTGAGGGTTCGTAAATGGGAGCCGGCGGTGGAGCAAGGGGAGCAAATCCAGGAGCCGTTGAATGTAGATGTTGAAGGTGCGACGATTCGTTGCGAAAATCGCGGGATCGATTACCGATTTGAGCATGTTTTTGGGTCGACAATGACGCAAGAAACGGTTTTTGAGCAAGTCCACGAATTAATTCTAGTGAGTTTTTGAAGCAAACATTTTTTTTATATGTTAGAGTAGAATTAGGAATATTCCAGAAGGATTCAGAGTTCTTCAGAATCTCTCAGAAGGATTCAGAATCTCTCAGAATATTCCAGAAGGGTCCAGAATTTTCCAATAGGATTCAGAGTTTTTGAGAATCTCTCAGACGGATTCACAATCTTTCAGACGGATTAAGAGTTGTTCAGAAGGATTCAGAACATTCCAGAAGGGTGCAGAATACTTCAGAATCTTTCAGAAGGATTCAGAATCTCTCAGAAAGGTCCAGAATACTTCAAAATCTCTAAGAAGGATCCAGAGTTCTTCAGAATCTTTCAGACGGATTCAGAACTTTTCAGAATCGCTCAGAAAGGTCCAGAATTCTTCAGAATATTCCAGAAGGATTCAGGGTTGTTCAGAATCTCTCAGAAGGGTCCGGGATCATTCAGAAGGTTCAAGGATCATTCAGAAGGATTCAGAGTTCTTCAGAATCTCTCAGAAGGGTCCAGAATACTTCAAAATCTCTAACAATTCTTCAGAATCTTCCAGAAGGATTCAGAATTTTTGAGAATCTTATCTGACACAGTTTTTTATGCTGATCAACATCCTCTGCAAGCTGAAAATTGTGATTTTCATTCATAAAAGGTTCAAAATGAAAAACCACAAAAATTGTCTTCCGTACACTTAACAGAGATAAACTAACAATTCTATAGAATTGTTTTATGTTCTCACGTAAAATAAGAGTGAATTCCATATTTTTTATGACATCTTTTTTTCAAACCTAATTTTCTAGCCGGCTTTTCATGAAAAAGAACCTTTCAGTACTGAAAACACGAATCCGATAAGATATTCCAAGTTTCCAGAGCACATTTTGAGCTCAGTTTTCAGCTTTCCGTGCGGAGCTCTGCGAATGTTAGATACAGGATATTAATCAGCATGAAAAACTGTATAAGATGAGATGAGCAAACTTTGAGCTCAGTTTTCAGCTTTCGATGCAGAGCTCTGCGAAAGCTAGATACAGGATATTAATCAGCATGAAAAACTGTATAAGATGAGTTGAGCAAACTTTGAGCTCAGTTTTCAGCTTTTCGTGCGGAGCTCAGCGAAATTTGGATACTGGATGTTGATGAGCTTGAAAAATTGTATGAGAAGGTTAACATCCTTATGTGATTCGAATGAATGAAAATTAAAAACTGTTAAAAATCGTCCATTATCCTTATTTCAGTCAGTTCTTCATGGTTACAACGTTTGCCTAATCGCCTACGGTCCAACTGGAAGTGGTAAGACCTTCACAATGCGCGGTGGTGACTCCACTCCGGAGCTCGAAGGCGTCATCCCTCGAGCCATTCGCTTCCTTCTCGACCATTCTTCTCAACATCTCGCCTCAATTGGTTGGGAATTTCGATTCGCCGCCTCATATCTCGAAGTGTACAATGAGGAGGTTTTCGATCTTCTGGATCAGCGTAAAAAGTGTGATGTGAAGGGAGGTGCGAGTAGTTCGACGACAAATGTTGTTGGGCTCAAAAAGTTGCCGGTCAATTCGATTGATGATACACAAATTTTGATGGATTTGGCCGATTCGTATCGATCGACGGCGTCGACGAATTGCAATTCGCAATCGTCGCGTTCTCATGCGATTTTTCAAATTCACGTTGATGGTGGGTATCAGGGTCGAAAAACCCTTGTTGAAATTTTTATACCAAAGGTTTTTATAAATGGTAAACATCTCGGGGATCATTATCATATAATGTTTTCAGAAGTTTTCAAATGGTTTTAGAGGCCATCAGAAGATTTAAGAAGCCTTCACAAGGTTTTAGAAGACTTCAGAAGGTTTTAGAAGTTTTCAGAATGTTCTAGGAAGATTCTGGTGAATTCAGAAGGTTTCAGACGCTTCCAGGATATTCTAAGAAGATTCTTGTGAATCCAATAGACTTCAGAAGCATTCAGATGGCTTCAGAAGCCTTCGGATGGTTCCAGAATCTTTCCAAAATGTTCTATAAAGATTCTTGGTGATTTAGAAGGTTTCAGACGCTTTCAGGATATTCTAAGAAGATTCTTGTGAATCCAATAGACTTCAGAAGCATTCAGATGGCTTCAGAAGCCTTCGGATGGTTCCAGAATCTTTCCAAAATGTTCTATAAAGATTCTTGGTGATTTAGAAGGTTTCAGACGCTTCCAGGATATTCTAAGAAGATTCTTGTGAATCCAATAGACTTCAGAAGCATTCAGATGGCTTCAGAAGCCTTCGGATGGTTCCAGAATCTTTCCAAAATGTTCTATACAGATTCTTGGTGATTTAGAAGGTTTCAGACGCTTTCAGGATATTCTAAGAAGATTCTTGTGAATCCAATAGACTTCAGAAGCATTCAGATGCTTTCAGATGACTTCAGAAGCCTTCAAATGGTTTCAGAACCTTTCACAAAACTTCTATGAAGATTCTTGGTAATTTAGAAGGTTTCAGAAATCGTTAGATATTTTCAAAAGCCTCCGAATGGTTTCAGAAGCCTTTAGGATGATCTATGAAGATTCTTGTGAACCTAAATAGGCGAAAACTCAGGTTCACCTTTTTCCTGGTGAAAAATTAACATCACCATGATGTTTACCATACCCGAAAACCTTTAGTATGAAAATTTGAGCACATTTTTTCGAAAGTTCATTCGGTGTTTTCTACATTATCGATGGGGCGCATTTTATCAATTTAATTTCAAGAAATCTTGTCACTAACAAATCGTGAATTTTGAAACATGGATCCTACTCATATACAATATTCTAACAACAGTAAAAAAAATTTCAGGTATCCACGCAAAAATTGGAGCCATTGTCAAATGCTGTCTCAACCTTGTTGATTTGGCCGGCTCCGAGCGAGCTAAAGAGTCGGGTGCGCAGGGTGCTCGCTTCACCGAGCTCACCAATATCAATCAAAGCTTGTCGACGTTGAAAAAGTGCATTAGGGCGCAGATGACAAAGTCGGCGCATGTGCCATTTCGCGAGAGTAAACTGACGATTCTATTGAAGACGTATCTTGGAGGTGGCTCGTCGAAGACAATGTTCATTGCGCATCTGAATCCGAACGATGCGGCCGAAACGCGTAGAACTTTGGAGTTTACCAAGGATGTGAGTCTTATCACAAAGGGGTTTTCAAGTGAGATTCCGAATATCCCTTTTCAGCTAAGATCGACAAATTTGGGACGTGCACAAGTCCAAAAATGAGCCAGCTCACAATAATAAAATAAAAACTCACAATTCTAGTGGTACTCCAAATTGTTGTGTGGGTAGTGGTTGTTGGGGTGGTGTCGAGGGCCGGGTGGTGGGTGACGGTTTGGTGTAGAAGGTCTTGTCATGTTCGCGAATCGGGGTGGCCAGGTTGAGTCTGGACAAAAAGAACTCATTTAAAAAATGGAACTAGGTCAGAAAACAACTCTATGAGTCACACTTTCAATAGATTTCGAAATGTAAATAAATGGTGCAAAAATAATACAGTAATTTATGACTCATAGGTTCTAAATAATTTCAAAAGAAATACCTGGATACTTCAAGCGCGTTTTCCAACTCATCAATACACATGACATAATGAAACTTGTTCTCAAACTTGTTCGATATGAAACCTTTGAATAAGCCGAATAGGATGCGAATAAACCGGGTCGGATGGACGACGTATAGTGCTTTGAGGTTCTTTTTGAAGCGGCGGTCGAGCGCTTTGTACGCTTGGAATAGCCAACGGACGGGCGGTTTGTTGTGACTTCGCAAGCCGTAGTGAAAGTAGACGATTGTGTAGTCTTGGTCGACGATCTGGAAGAAATTTAGAGGTTTTTTGATAATCTGGAGGTATTTAAAAACATTTCGCACTAAATTTACCCACTTTCCATGATTGAAAATTGCTTGGAAAGCCATTTTCAACATATAAAACATCTTGGTGAATAAATCCAGTATTTTTGACTTTTTAGACAATTTTGAAGAGATATTTCCGAAGGTTTTTGAAAAATAATATATTTTTGACACTGTTGTATATTGAAGCATAGTGAAACGCATTTTTTTGAGGTTGCAAACGATTCTTCTGAACTTCGTTTTGATTCAAAGTGAATTTGTGTCATTTTCAAACATTTTCGAGTATTTTTTGACGATTTCTATGAATTTAAATGCATTCAGATACAATTCTGGTATATTTACAGACAAATAAAGACATTTTAGGTGATTTTCGCATTTTAGAACCCATTTTAGGATTTTTTAATTTTCATTTTAAGGATGATTTGAGGTATTTTTTGACGATTTTGATAAATTAGGATACGTTTCAAAGCACTATGAATAATTTTTTAGAGTATTTGATAGATTTGAGGTTTTTTTGTATATTGGAGCATAATAAAACGCATTTTTTGAGGTTGCAAACACTTCTTCTGAACTTCGTGTTGATTCATAGTTAATTTGTGTCATTTTCAAACATTTTTGAGTATTTTTTGACGATTTCTATGAATTTAAATGCATTCAAATACAATTCTCGTATATTTATAGACAATTCAAGACATTTTAGGTGATTTTCGCATTTTAGAACCCATTTTAGGATTCATTTTTTTAAACATTTAGAGATGATTTGAATGATTTGTTGTAACATTTTCGTTTATATATTTTTTTGACGTTTTCGATGAATTTAAATGCATTCATAAACAATTTTGGTTCAATTCTAGGTAATTCAATACATTTTTTCTTATTTAGAATCTTTTATGAATATGCTTCGATTTTTTGATCCATGTTTAATTTTCAGTGTTTCAAATCGAATATTTGATTTTGTACGGAGTTCTTTGACGATTCTGATAAAATTAGAAAAATTGTTATATTTTCAATGATTTCGGAACATTTAACCGGGATTGAAATGCTTTTTTTACAGTTTCAGATTATTTTTTTGGTTTTCTAGGCCCCGTCAATTGGTTTCTTAGGTCACTAAAATTCTCAAAAAAAGTTTACCTTATCGATAACCCTTGTTAAATATGCCAGTAGCCGACCATGATCGATTTCCTTACTCGAAGGTAGTTTATAAGCATAAATGACCACTATAGGCCTTCCAACTCTGTCACCATCAGCGATAACTTGGACAATCTCATGGGCCGCAATATCCGGGTAAATATCTTCAAATGGCTCTTCTATGGTGCCTAGTTCGGTTTCGAAATCGGCGGTTTCGAGGAAGGACCTGGATGGGTTGATGCCAGATATGGAAACTATAAGGAAAAATAACTTGAATGTGAAAATTTTTGAGAAAAACCTCACCATTCATGTCATCTGGCGTTAAAAGGTCATCATCGGCATATCCATCTTCCGGGTCTACGAATTCTTCGGACATTTTTGTTGCCTGTAAATCAATAGCTAACATAAACAGCTAAATAACTTTTTTATGTATGAATGACATAATCAACTTTCACTGCCGTCAAAGAATGCATAGCGATAAAAATCAATAAAATAAAATACCATGAAACCTGGCCATGTATGTAATACAAAAAACGAACGAAAAAGGAAGCAGAAATGAGGAGTGTGAAATGATTGGTTGAGAGACGCAGAGAGGTGGCGATGAGGCTTTATATTATTTGAGAGGGAGGATTTTTTATGTATATATATATATATGAAAAGAGATCATGTAGAGGACAAATATGACACTGTCACGATGTAACTATTTTTTGACCGATCGGTGTAAACAAACAAACTTTATTTTGTCAGGAAAAAAACAAAAATAAACACTGCTCAAGTCAAAGAGCGCATGCGTGCTCTAGTGAAAATTTCAGATTTTTCGAGTTTCAGAGGAATTTCTTATACAATTAAAGTTCTCAGTAGACGCTCCAGATCGTTTTATCTATATAGAACTGTTCATATGAGCAAGACAAGTGAACATAAGCAAAGACAGTTGACAGGAAATAAAAAAAAGAAAAATGGCCGTGGCCTAACTTCTTTGTGTACTTCTCGAGGAGTACATATTTTTCTAGTCCAAAAGAAAAATATTTTATTTTTCGCTTGTTTTTGGAGTTAAATGAGTTGTTTCTAACAATGCTACGGGTCACAAATGCATGTAGAAGGTACTATACACATTTAGAAGTGAGTTATCTTCCATAGATTCTAAAAAATACTCGTAAATTCAGCTACGAAAGAATTATTTGGAATATTTCGAGAAAAATGGTCATCAAATCGTTCCATCGTCCTCAGTTTCACCAAGTGAGAATGACGGTTCATTGCTATTCACCAATGCTGGAATGAATCAATTCAAATCGAAAATTTTGAGCAGCCAGAAATCGGAGAAAATCGCAAATATTCAAAAATGTATCAGAGCTGGTGGGAAGCATAACGATTTGGATGATGTTGGAAAGGATTTCCATCATCAAACATTTTTCGAAATGATGGGTAATTGGTCATTTAATGATGCGTTCTCGGAGAAAGAAGCCTGCGAACTCGCTTTAACATATCTCGTCGAAAATCTGAAAATCAACCCGAATCGCCTATATTTCTCCTATTTTTCCGGATCTCCAAAAATCGCCGCAGATTTAGAATGTCGCGAAATATGGAAAAGCCTTGGGATTCGAGATTCCCACATATTAGGGTTCAAAGAGGAGAATTTTTGGGAAATGGGACAGAGTGGACCATGTGGAGTTTGTACGGAGATTCATTATGATCGAATTGGTGGAGGAAGAGATGCGTCGAAGATGGTGAATTTGGATGATTCAGTGGTGGAGATTTGGAATGTTGTATTTATGTCAAAGTTAAGGTTGGTGACAGTGGTTTACAACTAAATATTGTAATAAAATTTCACGAAATTAGATTTATGGCTCAAACAATTGAGTAGATGCACAAAATTCAAAAAAAAAAAAACAAAAAATCTACCTATTTCTACAATTTTTTTTACATTTCTTGTGTTAAAAAATAGCTATAACTTAAAAAATAAAATAAATAAACAAAATTTTGTGCAAAAATGCTAAAAATTACTCAAAACTTCTGAAAATTCTAAATTATAGGTGAATTTTCAACTCTGTTATCTATAAAATAATATTTTTATTGAATAAATTCTCAAAATGAAGATAAAAAGCTGAAAATTACAACTCCCGCATGTTTTGAAACCATTTTTCATATTCAAAAACCCAAAAAATAACCAAAAATACCTGAGAAACATATAGAAAAACCTTTCCTATGAAATTATGATTTCCAGAACTTCTAACGATGAAATCAAAGATCTTGGAAAACATCACATCGACACTGGAATGGGATTCGAGAGGCTCTTATCAATCATCCAGAACAAAAACTCCAACTTTGACACTGATCTCTTCTCCCCTATAATATCTGAAATCTCCAAAATCACCGGCAAAAAATACGAAGAAAGTCTCCAAATCGAAAAGGATGTCGCATTTCGCGTCATCGCCGATCATATTCGCGCTGTCACCATGGCGATTAGCGATGGTGTACACCCAGATGCCAATGGTGCCGGTTTTGTTGTTCGAAAAATGTTGAGAAGAATGTATTTGCAATCAAGTCGAGTTCTTGAAATGGATCGATTTGCATTGTCCAGTTTGGTGAATGTGGTGCAAAAGAGTTTAGGCTCGGTCTACCCGGAAATCCTCAATTCAAACGTCGCCAAAATTATCGATTCGGAAGAGGAACAATTTTGGAGAGTTGTTGATAAAGGCAAAACCATATTCTTCAACATGGCAAAACCGACAAAAGTGTTATCGGGGAAAGATGCGTTCAATCTTTTCGAGACCTATGGAATGCCGCTGGAGATTACTGTAGAATTGGCGAGAAGTGTTGGGAAAGAAGTGGATCTGGAAGGATTTGAAGAGGCAAGGAAGAAGGCGCAGAAGATTTCGGGTGAGAATTTTTTATATTTTTGGCGGAAATTTCATTTAAAAAAGTAAATTTTTCATGTTTTTTTTTAATAAAAAAAGAATAAATTTCCTTATTTCATTGCTAAAAAGGTATATTTTCAATGTTTTCAGTAAAAATATAAAACTATTTTCAATATTTTAATACTGAAAACGAGACTTTTAAACTTCAAAATTGAAAATTTTCCATGTTTTCAGTGTTAAAAAAAATAGATTTAAACGTACATTTTTCAAGTTTTCGTTACTAAAAAATAAATGTATCTCTATTTTAATACTGAAAACGAGATTTCTTCGCTTCTACATTGAAAAACTCTAATTTTTCATGTTTTCAGTATAAAAAAGGAGATTTATCTCTATTTTATTAATACGAACGTCCATTTTTCAAGTTTTCGTTACTAAAAAATAAACTTTACATTATTGAAAACGAGCTTTCTTCGCTTCTACATTTGAAACTGTAATTTTTGATGTTTTAAGTTTTAAAAAAGTAGATTTTTCACTATTTCGTTGATATAAAGGTATATTTTTAAAGTTTTGAGAAGAAATATAAAACTATTTTCAATATTTTAATACTGAAAACGAGATTTCTTCGCTTCTGCATTTAAAACTGTAATTTTTGATGTTTTAAGTATAAAAAAAGTAGATTTTTCACTAGTTCATTGCTAAAAAGGTATATTTTCAATGTTTTCAGTAGAAATATAAAACTATTTTCAATATTTTAACATTGAAAACGAGACTTTTTAACTTCAACATTGAAAATTTTTCACATTTTCAGTGTTAAAAAACGTAGATTCATCTATACTTTATTAATACGAACGTACATTTTTCAAGTTTTTGTCACACTATTTTTTTTTAAACTGAAAACGAGATTTCTTCGCTTCTCCATTTGAAACTGTAATCTTTGATGTTTTTTTTTAAATTAAAAAATCAAAAAACGAATTTTCAAATTAATTACAAAGTATACCATCCAGCTAATGTCAGAAATTAGAAACCTTTAAAAGATCTTCAGGTTTTGTTAGAATTTTAGGCTTTAATTTATGTACCCAAAATTTGACTTGAACTTCAAACTTTAAAATTCGATTTTAAGTCAGATTAAAATGTATTTTTTTAATTTGAAAATTGACTTAAATTTTGAGATTTTTCTCTTGAAAAATAAGCCTGAAATTGGCATCATTAGGTCCCTAAAGACTTAGAAAATGGCCACTTAAAAAAAATTCAAACTAGAAAATTCAAGTTTGTGAACAAACTTATTGTTTTGAAAAAAAGGATATCTATTCTCTATCGATAAATCTCTAAAATAAAAAAAAGTGTTTCATACATTGAAAACTCATGGGAAGAACAGAATTGATCGAAAACTTTCAAACTTTTCATCTACAAAAAATCTAGACCTCAACTTCTAAAAAAAAAATTGCAGCCAGCTCCTCCAAGTTCCAAAATATCCCCGTCACCGCCTACGACTTCCCCTCACACACGGACGACGCGAAATATCAAATCGACAAGAACATTTCCACCCGAATACTCGGAGTGTTTCAAGACAACAAGCTTGTCAACAAGTACGTGTCTGGAAAATGCGCGATAATTTTAGAGAAATGCCAATTTTACGGAGAACAAGGTGGACAGGCGGCTGATACTGGGCTGCTCAAAGTCGATGGGGTTGGTTTTCTAAATCTCTAAAAAAAAAAAAATCAATAATCCTATTTTAGAACCCGGTGTTTCGAGTTGAAAGTGCTAGGAAAAGTATGGATCGCAAGGTGACGATTGTTTATGGAGAGACTTTGGGAGAAAATACGAGAATTTCGAAGAATTTGGAAGTTGAACAATTTGTGGATATTGATCGAAGGATTGGGCTGATGAGAGCACATTCGGCCACGCATTTGTTGAATTGGGCGTTGAGGAAATGGAAATTGGGAGAAGAGCAAAAAGGATCCAGTGTTGGTAAGGCTTTTTTAAAAGAATCAAAACTATTGTTAACATGAGCTCTATTGATAAAAAATATTCAGAATGTATCAAAGTGTCAAATATATACAAACAATGTATAGAAAATGTAGTGAGATTGTTCAGAAATATACTGAATTACTTAAAAATATACAAAAAGCGATTAAAAAATTCTATTATGTTCTTCAAAATGTTCGAAAATGTATCATAAATATACCGGAAATGTATTAAAATTCAACAGAAATACATATTATCACCTAAAATTAACCAAAACCTTATCAAAAAATCTAGTATGTTCTTCAAAATTTTAGGAAATCTGTCAAAAATTGTCGAATATATACCAAAAATGTATAGAAAACGTAGTTAGATTGTTCAGAAATACACAAAATTACCTAAAAGTATACAAAAATCGATTCAAAAATTCTAGTTTGTTCTTCATATTGGGTTTTTTGAATCGAGTTTTACATCAGAAATTTAGGCTAAGATTATCCATAGAGCACATGTTACCAATTGAAATCTTGGCTTTGACCTCAAAGAATCTTTGAAAATGGCTGAAAATTGTTTTCAATTAGAAAATCTTGAGTTTTCTCTGAAAATTCTCATTTTTCCAGAAGACGAATATCTTCGATTCGATTATTCTACCACTGATCATAAAATCAATGATCGATTCGATGTTTTGAAAAATGTGGAAAGATCAATCATTGAAATCATTCACCAAAACCGTAATTCAAACATCCTATTTTTGCCGACAGAAAAAGTGGATCTTAGGGATTTCAAGAAGGATCGGGTGGCCGATTCTATAGTTCGAATCGTTTCGTTTGATGGTGGATTAGCAGAGGAGTGTTGTTCGGGAACGTGAGTGAATTGAAAAAACGTCGAAAAATACCGTGTTTCAAAGGAACCATCTTTGTTTTCAACACAAAAACTTCTGAGATATTAAAATTCACCAAAATATATTGAAATGTACTGAAGTTGTTCAGAAATACATATATCAGTATCTAAAAATAAACCAAAATCCGTTTTAAAAATTTATTATGTTCTTCAAAATGTTCTGAATTGTATCAATAAGTGTCAAATATATACTAAAAATGTGAAGAAATGCCTCAAAATTGACTGAAATTGATCCAAAAATATATTATTACCTAAAAATGAACCAAAATTTATAAATATCATCAAAAATAATTATAACTGATTTAAAAAGTTTAGAAATATATCAAAAAAATGTCAAATATATGCCAGAAATGTCATTAAATGCTTAAAATGTATTAAAATTGTTCAAAAAAAATATTATTACCTAAAAATGAACTAAAATTTATAAAATATAATCGAAACGAATTATAGATGCTTTGAAAAGTTTAGAAATCTATCAAAAAAATGTCAAATATATGCCAGAAATGTCATTAAATGCTTAAATTTTGTATTAAAATTGTTCAAAAAAAATATTATTACCTAAAAATGAACTAAAATTTATGAAATATAATCAAAACGAATTATAGATGCTTTAAAATTTTCTAAAATCTATCAAAAAAATGTCAAATATATGCCAGAAATGTCATTAAATACTTAAAATGTACTGAAATTGTTCAAAAATACATATTAGTACCTAAAAATAAACCAAAGTTCATTTTTAAAAATCTAATATGTTTTTTAATTTGTTCAGAAATGTATCAAAAATTGTCAAATATATACCAGAAATGTAAAGAAATGCCTCAAAATGAACTGAAATTGTTTAGAAATACATAATAATTGACAAAAATATATTTTAAAAATTTGTTTTGAGCGTATGAGAACTACGTATTGAATTCTAAAAACATAAAAGTCCATTCAAAAATCTATTCTGTGCTTCAGAATTGTATTGAAATGTATTAAAATTCACCAGAAATGCATATTATCACCTAAAATTAACCAAAATCTTATCAAAAAATCTAGTATGTTCTTCAAAATAAAAAAAACCTAGAAATAAACCAGTAAACCCAGTTGTTTCCAGACATGTTCCGAGTACTTCGCAAATTTTGGATTTCGCTATAATGAGTGATAAGGCGAGTGCGAAGGGGGTTCGAAGAATCACGGGCGTTTGCGGGGAGAAGGCCAGAAATTGCCGGGAATACACCAAAAATCTGATAGAAGATGGAATTGATGGGGATGTTGACTGGAAACGAATCCCGTTGCTACAACAGAAACAGGTCAAACAAATTGTTAGTAGGAATAGGAAAAAGAGTAGAAGTTGTTAATAAAATTGTTGTTAGAGCAACTTTGCAATTTTACATTTTTGGACTTGGAGAAAATAGAAAATTGTGAAGGAAAACAACGAGACTACACTTGCATGTTGTTTAACGCAACGTCTCTTGATATTTACGAGAGAGGGGTAATTCAAAATTTCATATTTCTCCGCTTTCATCGAGAAAAATGTAGAAAAACGTAGTAAAACTCAATAATTTTGACGTTTTGCGACACATTGAGTACTGTATTTTGATTAAAGGTGCATAACATATATATTTTCGTTGCGAGAGCCAAGCTATGGAATATATAATTAAGGCTGATCCTTTAAAAAACCAATGCTGCTCCTTTAAAAAGAATAAATGCTGCTCATTTTCGTTGCGAGAGTCAGGCTATACCATTTGGAGTCATAAGAAGAACCAATGCTGCTCCTTTAATTTAAATATTGTTAATTCGATTTTTTTTTTGACTGTTCGAAACAAAAAACGGCCGAGATCTTGACATCGTATTGAAATTTTAAAAATTATTCTCCTATATCAAAAAAATGTTATATTATTCAACCATAATTTTAAACTTCCACGAATTTTTTTTTGATCTACTCTTGTTCCTCCAAAAAATCACCAAAAATTTCACCGCTTTCCTTGTTAGACTCATTTTTCAAACATGCTTTCACAAGTCAAATCGGTCCCTTTTCGACACACAAAAACGCTAATTCCTCCACCACCTGTATATATATATTTGATGTTGTTAATGATGATGGTCCTTTCTTTTCGCTCATTGCACGATGACGTAACAATGCGGACAGTCGAGCGCAGAGCAGGGTTAACGAGGTGGACACGGCGGCTAAAACCCTTTGTGACCATGTTTTATGTTGTGTAAGATGCGGTTCAAATACTATAGTATTATGTCATCGAAGATGAAGAGAAGTGTATTATTACGATTGTATTACATATGTTATGGATATACATATGTACTTGAAGTTGCTCTTAAAAAAGAGCACATTTTTTTTCTCAAAAACTAGGTTTTTCAGTTAAAAATGTGCTCTTTCTTTTAAGAGCAACAAGAATATATCCAGATATCTCAGCTCAAAATGCTCCGTTTGGCTCCATATTTTGCACAAGTGTGCTCGAAGGTATCAGCAATGTGCTCCAGTTTTTGTAGGACGATATCTGAAAACCTAACTTCTGGAAAATGTTTTTACAATCCTAGAAGGATTCTGAAGTATTCTGAATCCTTCTGAGAAATTCTGAATAATTCTGAGAGATACTGAAGAATCCTGAATCTCTCTGGGAGCTTCTGAAGACTTCTGAATCCTTATAAAAGATCCTGATTCCTTCTGAACGATTCGGAAGAGTTCTAAAACCTTCTGAAAGACTTTGAAGAGTTCTGAATCCTTCTAAGCGATTCTGAAGTCTTCTCAGAGATTCTAAAGAATTCTGAATCCTTCTCAGAGATTCTAAAGAATTCTGAATCCTTCTGGAAGATTTTGAAAATTCTTGAACCCTTCTAAGACATTCTGAAGAACTATGAATCATTCTGGAAGATTCTGAGTAGTTTTAAATTCTTCTGAACGATTCTGAATAGTTCTAAAATCTCCTGAGAGACTGTGATGAGTTCTGAATCCTTCTAAGATATTCTGAAGAATTCTGAATCCTTTTGAGACACTCTGATGAATCCTGAATCCTTCTGAGACATTCTGAAGAACTCTGAATCCTTCTAAAAGATTCTGAAGAGTTCTAAAATCTTCTGAGAGACTTTGATGAATCCTGAATCCTTCTAAGAGATTCTGAAGACTCCTGAATCCTTCTAAAAATTTACATGAAGCTAGAAAAAAATCACACATAATTGAAAATTCTTTTGTTTTCGTTCCACCTGATAAGTGAGTAGTAACTGGTCGTGCCGGCTCCGAGACAATTTTTATCATAGTTGCACACACAAAAAAACGTATGGTCATTTTTCCCCCATGTTCTTGCCTGATTCGTTTACCGCACTTTATTTTTTGTTTTCCACCTAGTTGGGTATTTTGACATTTTTAAGCAGGTATTCTTCAAATGAGCATTTAGACTAAATTTTTAGGAATCTGTATAGGTGATATATAGATCTTAGACAGTTAATTTATGTGTTTCGAATTGTTTCGAAAATTTTTCCAGGGAAAAATTTGATTTTAACTGGAAGGTTCTAGACCATTTTCAGCTATATTTTCTAGATTTTTTGAGGTTTCTAATCTTTTCGCATTGAACTTGACCATTTTTCGATGTTCAAAGTCGATTTTGGACCATTTTCTATATTTTAAGTCGATATCAATAATGTTTCAGACGATTTTCAGATTCTTATTGTCACTCCTCAGCTTTTCTATACCGTTCCAAATCTATTTTGATCGTTTTCATTATTTTTTTGTGCTCTTTAGACCATTTTCATGAAACTTGAATCGAATTTCATCTCGTTTGTGCAATAGTTTATTTCTAATTTTCTACTTTTAAATCGATCTTGATCGTTTCGAGACCATTTTCAGATGTTTATCGCTACTTTTCGGTGCTTTTCAGGCCATTTTTAGGCTTGTCTGTGCCATTTTTAGGCTTGTCTAGGCCATTTTTAGGCTTGTCTAGGCCATTTTTAGGCTTGTCTAGGCCATTTTTAGGCTTGTCTAGATCATTTTCAGGCCTTTTTAGCCCATCTTAGGCTTGTCTAGATTATTTTCAGGCCTTTTTAGCCCATCTTAGGCTTGTCTAGATCATTTTCAGGCCTTTTTAGCCCATCTTAGGCTTGTCTAGATCATTTTCAGGCTTTTTTAGCCCATCTTAGGCTTGTCTAGATCATTTTTTACATTTTGAAGCTATTTTCAGGCTTTTCTAAGCCACTCTTAAGCTTGCCTAGGCCATTTTCAGGGTTGTCTAGACAATTTTTAGGCTTGTCTAGGCCATTTTTAGGCTTATCTACACCATGAATCCTCTCAAACCACTTTTTCAAAACTCCCACACATACCTAGATATTTAGATATATAAATATTATCTCATCCTTCCTCCAAAAATGACCTCTCAATCAATCAAAACCCTCCTGTTTTTCCTCAAGTTTTTGGTGTCAAACATGGTGTGAATGAAATATAGATAAGAGAGGCGAAGAGATTGCGTGTCCAGATTAGACAAAAAACATACACAATCTGACAGGTTTCTTGATTTTGATGATGAGATAGTTAGAAGACGATTAATTGGCGTGTTGATATGAAAATTGGGGGGGAGGGGGGGGCTTCCGGGGGAGCCTAAGGGTCCTAAGAGGGGTTCTAAAGGTCTTAAGAGAGGTTCTAAAAGTCCTAAGTAGGGTCCTAGAGGTCCTAAGAGAGGTTCTAAAAGTCCTAAGAAGGGTCCTAGAGGTCCTAAGAAAGGTTCTAAGGATCCTAAGAGGGGTTCCAAAGGTCCTAAGAAGAGTCCTAACGGTCCTACGAAGGGTCCTAGAGGTCCTAAGAGGGTTTCTAAAGGTCCTAAGAGGGGTTCTAAAGGTCCTAAGGATCCTAAAAGGGGTTCTAATGGTCCTAAGAAGGGTCCTAGAGGTCCTAAGAGGGTTTCTAAAGGTCCTAAGAGGGGTTCTAAAGGTCCTAAGAGGGGTTCTAAAGGTCCTAATGATCCAAAAAGGGGTTCTAATGGTCCTAAGAAGGGTCCTAGAGGTCCTAAGAGGGGTTCTAAAGGTCCTAAGAAGGGTTCTAAAAGTCCTAAGGATCCTAAAAGGGGTTCTAACGGGTCCCCCAAAACACCTCGACCTCCATGCTTACTTTTAATCGTTCTTCATTTTGTGTTGAAAAATGCAAATGTTGCAAAAAGTCATCATGATCATCATGATCGTGCGCGAGCGACCTTTTAATTGTGAAAATGCGCGAACACTTTCTTTGTTAGGACATGGGTGAAGAAATGAAGCGAAGATAAAGGGAAGAAGAAGAAGAAGAAGACTACTTGAACGCATCTGGCACCAGTTGGCGCGTGCCGAACACGGTTTGAAATGGGAGAGATTTTATCTCGGCATAGGTTCTTTGGATTGGACCGGTGACCTTGGGAAAAAAATGGATGAGAAACTATGGAAAACCTAGAAAACCAAACAATGGTGGCCTAGAAAATCAAACGATGGCCTAGGAAACCAAAAAAATGGATCATAAACTGTGGAAAATGGTCCAGAAAATCCTAATATGGTCTAGAATAGACTAAAAATGACCTAGGAGACCCAATAGTGGCCAAGGAAACCAAATGATGGCCTCGAACACAGAACCATGGCCTAGAAAACCAAAGACTGATGGCCTAGAAAACCGAATGACGGCCTAGAAAATCAAATGATGACCTAGAAAACCAAACGGTAGCCTAGAATACGCAATGGTGGCCTAGTAAACCAAATGATGACCTTGAAAATTCAACCATGGACTAGAAAACCAAACAATGATGGCCTAGAATACCAAACGATGCCTTAGAATACTAAGCTATGACCTAGAAACCCTTATTATGGCTTAGAATAACAAACCATGGCCTAGAAAAACCGAACGATTGCCTACCGTAATCGAACTTCAAACATTTCCCATCCCCACACAGTAGGTGGTTCGCTACGAGACCCACGCGCCTTCAAATTATTATTTTTTTCTTAATATTAGCTTGAAGTCGCGTTTGCAGTTCGATTACCTCATGGTAGGCCGTGTCTAGAAATACCGTGCGCCTTTAAATTCTTCCCCTCAACCCCACAACCCTTCGCCCTTCCCATTCTCTTTGCCTATATGTATATATTTTTTGAATGAATGGTATTAGTAAAGTAAATGTCACAAGGGTTGGTTCTTTCATATGACTGACCAATTACTATATATGTCTTATTTGAATGTACATATGTACATAACCATGTATGTATACATACATAACCATGTATGCTTTTGGCATGATGATGATGATGATTCTTTTGATAATAAGCGCAGACGGCAGAAAAAGTGTATAGTTGTAATTGACCATGCCTGCGGCTTCTGTGATAACTGGGAAAATGTTGCAATTTTTTGAGGTGATAAGGGGTAATGGTCAAGGAGGTCATGTGATAATTTTGTGGGGTGCTAGTAGTGATTTTTATAGGTTTAAAAAGGGTCATATATGTAGGGGCTTGGGATATTTTTCAAAAAGTAGTGTATTATTTGGATTTCTAGGCCATATTGGTTGCTCTTCCAATGGTCTGATAATTTCAACCCTACAATATACAAAATTGGAACATGTTACGTCACTTTTGGCGCATTAATTTTGACCGTTTTTTTGACTTTTAAATTTCACCTAGCTTTTGTTAGGATTGTTATTGTTGCTGTAAAAAAACTTTTCACCCCGCGAAAAAAATTTGAAAATTCTCTCGTTGGATTGGCTTGCGTCGCGGTTTCCTTATGAAACCGTTGATTGGCTGTTTGCCAAGTTGCGGCTCGCCCGCGGTTTTCTCTGCGTCTCTCAAATTGAATTTGAATACAACGACAATAAGAGATCTTATTGAAAAAAAGAAAAAAATTCAGCCCATGACAGGATTCGAACCCGGGCCTGCCGCGCGATAAACCAACACGCTACCACTACTCTAAACTGTGTGTACCGCTGCAGCCCACAATTGCTAATAAATACTTTTGTTTTTTCGTGAATTTAACAATTTTAATGTGGTACACGATGTGCAGTAATTTTTAGTACACAAAATTGGACCCTAGTTTTTGCTTTTACATGTCTTTTGGTACAGTAACTTGGTCACTATCCTCGTGGTTTTAAGTACACAGAATTTGATCGTTTTAACGTTTACCGTATATATTGTAATATAAACGCACCCCAATTGGCTACGAAGAACGAGAATATCTCGAAAACCACAAGAGTTGGCAAAAAGTGGTCAATTACAAAATTGTAGATCATGCCAAGATCTTCAATTTTGTAATTGACCGCTTCTTGATAACTCTTGTCGTTTCCGAGATATTCTGATTCTTCGCAGTCGCATTGGGTGCTCCTATATAACAGTATTTAAGGTACATTAACTTGGTCATTATCCTCGTGGCTTTGAGTACAAGAAATTTGATCAATTTTACGATATCATAATCGAATTCTGCGGGTTAAATAATCCTGGTTCTAAAAATTTCCCCTGTTCAAAAATGAACAAAACTACAGTACCCCAATGGCAGCAATCAGATTCTGGCTAATACCGTAACCCTTCCTCCCTACTGTCACTCATTACCCCATCTATAAATATGTCTCTAATTAGCATATTACATACATGCTCCCTCCCTCCCATCCCGGTCACCTGCTCATCTCAGATTTTATCAACATCAATCAAAAATATGCATAATTGATTGAGGGGTACATGGGAATTTTTGTTAGTTTACAACGTTGTCGGCGCAAAAGCCTCAATTTTTGGTGGTGTTTTTGGGTGTATCACACCCATAAACCTTTTTTGGTACATGCATAAATATACGGTTGCTTAATGACTAATTAAACTTGGGAAAAAACCCTCTTTTTTGCTACTTTTTTGTATTTTTATGTGTATATTTTTATGTATGTTAATAAGAATATATTCAAAAATGTCCCTCGAAAAAATATTGCCAAAGATGACAAAAAAAAAAAAAAGTTGGGTCATTCATGATTTTTGGCGGCTATGAAGGACGTGTGTATGTGTATGTGTGACAGCTGGGTGAACACCTGGAGATGACACAAAAAGAGGAAGAAGAAGAAGAAGAAGAAAGGCCAAATAGATAATATTAATTTCTAGTGACAGCTTTCACTTTTTTTGGGGGGACAAGGGGCCCGTCTCCCCGCCAACTACCTATTTGGATAGTTGGCGGGGGAGACCCCCCGCCGACCCCCCATTCATCTCTGGGGAACCCGGAGGGTCCCCATGGCTACCTTGAATAGGGCCGTCTCCCCGTCAACTACCTACTTGGATAGTTGGCGGGGGAGACCCCCGTCGACCCCCCTCTCATCTCTAGGGGACCCTCCGGGTCCCCACGGTTCCCTGACATCTCCCTGCCAACTACCTGATTGGGTAGTTGGCGGGGGAGACCCCCCCTCTCATCTCTGGGTTGTTCCTCTATTTGCTCTCCTTGTCCATCAAATTGACCCCCCCCCCTCCTTCTAATCTGATTACACCCTAATGCGCGAAATGATAACCGAAATAATAGCTGATAAGCAAAGTCACCATTCTCACACCATTTTTCAAATCCACCCCCCACCATCACCACCCAAACACGATATAAATCACCCACCGCCATTTGGTGTATCCAAAAGTTGTGTGTGGGTTACATGTGTTGAGCAACAACAATAGGACCCCCTCCCCCCCCATACATCTAAAACAATGTATATTGATATAAATATATTGTTTTGTTGTTGTTGTTGTGGTGGTCGTATGCTTTGAAATCAGGGTATTTAGGAACGTATGTCAATAAAAATAGTATTGTGTCATATAGGGGGTAATAGATTGTTTATTTACGCACGCACGCACCGTATGGTTCTTAGCTGAAATTGGTGGATGATGACGTCGGCGATGACGTAGGTTGTGTAGTTCTCTTGGAGGATCTGTTAGATCTAGATAGAATGATGGCGGTGACGTTGGTGAGCCAGCTGTGTAGTTCTCTTGGACAAGACAATTTACCTCTGAGAAATTGTGTAGTTCTCTCGGATGAGACACTTTCATTTCGTTAAGCTGTTTATTTAGCTGTGTAGTTCTCTTGGACAAGATATTTTCTTCAAGGAAGTTGTGTAGTTCTCTCGGAGAACACCCATCAAAATCCGGCTGTGTAGTTCTCACGGACAAGTCTACAGCTTCTAGGACGTTGTTTAGTTCTCCCGGACAAGTAGTTTTGCCTCGAATAAGCTGTGTAGTTCTCTCGGACAAGAGCCAGCTTTGTAGTTCTCTTGGACAAGACAATTTACCTCTGAGAAATTGTGTAGTTCTCTCGGATGAGACACTTTCATTTGGTTAAGCTGTTTATTTAGCTGTGTAGTTCTTACGGACAAGTCTACAGCTTCTAGGACGTTGTGTAGTTCTCCCGGACAAGTAGTTTTGCCTCGAATAAGCTGTGTAGTTCTCTCGGACAAGATACTGTTTTCTAGATGAGTTGTGTAGTTCTCTCGGACAAGAGCCAGCTTTGTAGTTCTCTTGGACGAGACATTTCGCCTCTAGGAAATTGTGTAGTTCTCTCGAAAAACGCCCATCAAAATCCATCTGTGTAGTTCTCGCGGACAAGTCTACAGCTTCTAGGACGTTGTGTAGTTCTCCCGGACAAGTAGTTTTGCCTCGAATAAGCTGTGTAGTTCTCTCGGACAAGATACACGTTTTCTAGATGAGTTGTGTAGTTCTCTCGGACAAGAGCCAGCTGTGTAATTCTCCCGGACAAGTAATTTCGCGTCGAGTAATTTTACTGTGTAGTTCTCTTGGACAAGAACGAGTAATTTTGGTGTAATTCTCCCGGACAAGTCCACAGCTTCTTCTTCTTCTCCCGCTTCCCTCATCTCACTCCCACTTCCTTCTCCAATTTCATTTCATTTTTTTGGCGAGGTCACCACACCACCTATATACGAAAGAATAACGTAATATATCATTGCGCGACATCAATTTTAGACCCTCATAAAAGAGTACAACACACCCCAAACACACATGTGCTTAGTAATTACGAAAACCGGACCCGGACCACGTCATAGGTAACCCCAACCGGGCGGACCGAAAAGTTCACTTGAACAAATAAACAAATTCGAATGTGGAACAAGAGGTCAATCTCTTTGACATGATTGATTAGTTTAGCTTTCTATTCCAGGGTTACTGTCATTTTGGGAACAAGCGGTGCTAATTGAGCCATTTGATGAATGCGCGGTTGATGTTGCCAAAAATAAGGCTAGTTTATATAGCATAGCTATACACAGCAGTGTTTGATTAAAGTACCCCCTCTCTAATCCTATTGAGTGGCGTCGTATCCCGTTGTGATTTTTATGAACGAAAATGGCAAAGAAGAAGAAGAAGAAGAACAAATATGTGATGATGATGATGACTAAATGGATGAAAAATGAACGAAGAATGGTGCAATGGAAAGGTGACAATAATATTTAAAGAGCATGGGAAGACTGGGTTGCTTTTTTTGAAAATGAAAAGGTGAACCTATCTACAGTACCTCTATAGAGAGTAGATCTCGTCCGAGAGAACTACACAGTTTATTTGAAGTGATATTTTTTGTCCGAGAGAACTACACAACTTTCTTTCTGGAAGCCAACATCTTGCCCAAAAGAACTACACAATTTCCTATTAGCAAATTGCCTTCTCCAAGAGAACTACACAACTGGATTCTAATGGATGTCCTCCGAGAGAACTACACAACTCATCTAGAAACTAACATCTTGTTCGAGAGAATTACACAGCTTATTTGAAGCAAAACGTCTTGTCCGAGAGAACTACACAAAATTTACTAAAACCAGACATCTTGTCCAAGAGAACTACACAGAAATATTACCCGGAGCAAAATGTCTTGTCCGAGAGAACTACACAATTTACTAAAACCAGACATCTTGTCCAAGAGAACTACACAGGAATATTACCCGGAGCAAAATGTCTTGTCCGAGAGAACTACACAATTTACTAAAACCAGACATCTTGTCCAAGAGAACTACACAGGAATATTACCCGGAGCAAAATGTCTTGTCCGAGAGAACTACACAAAATTTACTAAAACCAGACATCTTGTCCAAGAGAACTACACAGAAATATTACACGGAGCAAAATGTCTTGTCCGAGAGAACTACGCAATTCAATGAACGCGGAAATTTCGTCCAAGAGAACTACACAGAAATATTACCCGGAGCAAAATGTCTTGTCCGAGAGAACTACACAAAATTTACTAAAACCAGACATCTTGTCCAAAAGAACTACACAGAAATATTACCCGGAGCAAAATGTCTTGTCCGAGAGAACTACACAAAATTTACTAAAACCAGACATCTTGTCCAAGAGAACTACACAGAAATATTACCCGGAGCAAAATGTCTTGTCCGAGAGAACTACGCAATTCAATGAACGCGGAAATTTCGTCCAAGAGAACTACACAGAAATATTACCCGGAGCAAAATGTCTTATCCGAGAGAACTACGCAATTCAATGAACGCGGAAATTTCGTCCAAGAGAACTACACAGAAATATTACCCGGAGCAAAATGTCTTATCCGAGAGAACTACACAAAATTTACTAAAACCAGACATCTTGTCCAAGAGAACTACACAGAAATATTACCAGGAGCAAAATGTCTTGTCCGAGAGAACTACGCAATTCAATGAACGCGGAAATTTCGTCCAAGAGAACTACACAGAAATATTACCCGGAGCAAAATGTCTTGTCCGAGAGAACTACACAAAATTAACTAAAACCAGACATCTTGTCCAAGAGAACTACACAGAAATATTACCCGGAGCAAAACGTCTTGTCCAAGAGAACTACACAGTTCATTCGAAGCAAAAAATGTTTGATCTACCTAAAATCAACGTCCATTTTCTATCTAGAACAACGCAAGATCACAGTTCCGAACTTGTTAGTCAACTGGCTACAGTACTCCTAGAAACCTGCACATCTTACTTGTGAAAATATAAATAAGCAAGTACAGTACTTGGTGCTGAGTAGTACTGTAAGAATTCTGTGCTCATTCCTGAAATTGTTAACATCTTCTTGCTTCTCAAACGAATTAACACGATGTCTCGTGTTCATGAGCCAGGCTGGCACGGTGCGCGGGCCGGCGCCCAACACCCAATGATCAACTATGATAAATTCTTTTCACCCGCCGCAGCTTCTCCCTCTGTACATGTATATATACATTCACACACACAAAAAACTCCTGCGCGTGCCGCCGATTCTTGGTTAGTACCAGCCAGGACAAATGTCACATGTACTTTTTTTTTCACACCAGCCAGCCATTTTTTTCGTTCTCCTTTTTCCCTCCAATGTCCAATGTTACTCATTTAGAAGACGGAAAAAAAAAGAGACAAAGCGACGAAAAAAAAGTGCGAGTGAGAGGAGAAAGATACGATCTATATGTAGGTAGTGTGAAAAAAAATTGTCAACCAAATTTTTTTTTTTTTTTGATCTACCCTAGACTAGAGCTACTGTCCATTTTTTTTTCTTCTTTTGTGTGTATTTTTTGGGACCTTGTTAAGGGGGTGTTAGAGTTAGAGTACTGTCTGTTGAGCCAGATGGTTACGTCATAGGACATGGCGATGAATAATCAAAAGATAATGGTGGATGGTGGATGGAGACAGAGAGCAGATGGGATTAGTTAGATGTGTCAATCACTTTTTTTTTTTTGGGAGGCATCTGGAAGGGAGATGGTGATGGACGGTAGGGGAGGGGGATTCAGAAGGTCTAGATGGGATTCAGATGGTCTAGAGGTGATTCTGGAGATCTAGCGAGGATTCAGAAGGTGTAGAGGGGGGTTTAGATAGAATCCAGAAGGTCTAGATAGGATTCTGATGGTCTAGATAGGATTCTGACGGTCTAAATAGGATTGAAAAGGTTTAGATGAGATTCAGAAGGTCCAGACGGAGTTCAGGTGGTCTAGGTGGGTTCCAGAAGGTCTAGGTGGAATTCAGAAGGCCTGGAGAGGATTCAGAAGACCTGGAGGGTATTCAAAAGGTCCAGGTGGGATTCAGAAGGTGTAGAGGGGGGTTTAGATAGAATCCAGAAGGTCTAGATAGGATTCAGAAGGTTTAGATGAGATTCAGAAGGTCCAGACACAGTTCAGATGGTCAAGGTGGTGTCCAGAAGGTCTAGAAGGGATTCAGAAGACCTGGAGGGCATTCAGATGGTCTAGGAGGAATTCAAAGCGTGTCAAGACCGGATTCAGAAGGTCTTAATGAGATTCAGAAGGTCTGAGCTCACTCTCAGCCCTGATACACGATTCTGAAGGCTTCACAAAGTCTTCTGAAGCAAGAAGTTACGTCTAGGCCAGATTCAGAAGTTCTAGATCACCATCTGACTTCATCTTTCACGATTTCCAGTTAAATTCAAAAGTCTCAATTTTGTTGGAATCCTTCTGTAAGATTCTTCGTCCGATTCTGACTCTAGAAGATTCTGCACTTCCAGGTTCCATTCGCCAACACCTCTCTGTAATCGGAAGTCGCACCTTTCCTACCTGAACCCTCTGACCCCTCTCTGACGTCACAAACACACCTCTCTCCCCCCTCTCTAGCTCCACCCATGATGGTGTGCGCAAAAGTGGGCGGAGTCAACCCTCCCCCAGGTCTCCCCCCCCTTCTCCCTCTCCCCTTCATTCCTTCATACTGACTGACTGACTGACACATATTGGTGTGTATTTTTTTTGTGATTTTTTCTTGAATATGCATATAGCTTTAGTATACTTTACAGGATATATCATGAATTTTAATAACACATCATCGGCTGGTCCGAGCGGAATGGGAATGTTGTTGCTCGAGTGCAGCGAATCGTTGACTGTCGACTCGCCGTCCACCTCAAACTTCCATGAACAACAACAAAAAGCGGCGGCAGCAGCTACATTTATGGCCGCCCGTAATTCTAGAGTAGTAAGTTTGTTTTTTTCAAGTCGCAGCAGGAAACTTGTCCTTGTAAAATGGACGAAAAAGGGTGTCGAAATAAATCAGCAGATTGTTTCGGAGATATATATTATATTGATTTTTTTCCAGCTACAACATCTCCAACAACAGCCACATCAAAGTACACCGGACCGTATACTTAACTCAAATTGGCGTTCGTCAATCTACAATCAAATTGATCGAAATATCCAGCTCGACGTGCGATCTCTTATCAATTTGATGGAGTTGGAAGAGTATTATCAGCCAAATTATCATTATTTCACCGCGGTGCAGGAACATATTACGGCTTATCATCGTGAGCAGGCGATTGATTGGATTTGTGATGTGGCGAAGGAGGAGCGATGCGATGGTGATGTTTTGTTGCAAGCGGTGTCGATTATTGATCGATTTTTGTCGTGTCAGAATATTTTTAAGCATGATATTCAGGTTAGTCATTTTTCTAAAAACTCGGTGAAACGTCGCATTTAAAACGGCAATTCCACCTGCAAGCAAGTATCTCTATATAGTTTAGTGGGTAACACGCAAGTCTATCGCCCACATGGTATGCTAGGTTCGAATCCCCCCACTGTCTTCCATTTTTTCTTTTTTCTTTTATTTGCAATTGCAATTGCGCAATCTGAAGTGATTTTTTCTAGATTAATTCTTTATGCGGTATAAATAGAACCGTATCAATTTAAAGGTGCATGCCCATTTTTTTTACTTTTCAAACTTTCGGTTTTTTGTAAAAAATAATAGGCATGCTCCTTTAAATTGATACGGTACTTTTTTTAAATCATAAAAATTACTACTAAACTAAAATCCCAACAAGAAACCGAACCCGCCACATTTAAAATAGCAATTCAAGCGGGCGTTCAAACATGTCACCTAGGTGTAGTGGGTAACACGTTGGACTATCGTCCACACGCGAGGCCAGGTTCGAATCCCCATAGTGTCTTGCTTTTTTTTTTTCATAGGCTTCTCTGCAAACCCCTGTGGATTGGATGTAGGCACCTGTCCCATCCTTTGTGTTGACATCGATGTGATTTATGATTTATTTGTTGCTGCGCAGTGCGCGAGCAGCAGATGTCCACTAGTATAAAGTTTATCATATATATGTATACGTAATATGAGAGTATAGTATACTATAATGTATATATAAAGTTTATGTATATTCTAGATGCTCGCCGGAGTCGCGTTATTCATCGCAAGCAAGCTGAAAATGGCGCACCCGCTCAACGCAACCAAAATCGCCTATTACTCGGACGACAGTCTTCGCATCGACGATGTGCTCAGCTGGGAACTTCTGGTAGTGAACCAATTACAATGGGAGACCGAATCACCAACGGCGTTCGATTTTTTCGATCAATTGACCGCTCGTCTTCCAACCATCTCAATGATAAGGGATCAGTTTCAAGACACGGTGCATCGGTGTCAAAAAAGTGAGTTTTACCTTCTATTTTCCACCTTTTTGTTGTTGGGAGGGATGAAAACAAGAAAAAAGGAACATTAAAATGTTCTAATCTCTTGTACTTTTTGTCTTCCCCCCCCGACGGACAGTCGTTTTTTTGATGGGTGGTCTTCTTTGTTGTGTTTTTGGAGGAGACAGGCACGCGACACGAACAAGATGAAAAGAGAAAAAGAAGAAGATTTGCATAAAAAACTGGGTGGCCTGGGGGGGGGGGGGGG
>LR548784.1:95068-209382 GCA_900536415.3 Caenorhabditis sp. 38 MB-2015
GGGGGGGGGGGGCTGTCTAGGTTCTAGACTGAAAATTCTGAATTTGGAACCCTAAATAGGTAATATAGTATTGAAAATACCGAATTTGGAATCCTAGATGATGATTCTCTGATTTTGTAGCGAAAATTTCGAATTCTGAAATTTCAACAATGAATATCTCAAAATTAGGAAATTCAATTTTCAGAATTAGTGGCAGAATCCCGTCTGGGTCTTCTCAAACCTCTATAGACCTTCAGAATCCCCTCCAGACCTTCAGAGATCCATCTAGACCTTCTGAATCCTCTTTCGAACTTCTGAACACCCTCAAGGTCTTCAGAATCCCCTCTAGACTTTCTGAGACCCATTTAGACCTTCTGGAGCTCATCTAGACCTTCTGAATCCTCTCTGGTCCTTTAGAACCTCCTCAAGGTCTTCAGAATCCCCTCTAGACCTTCTGAATTCCTTCTAGACCTTCTGAATCCACCTTCAAACCTTCTGGATGACGCCTTAAGCTTCAGAATCCTGCTAAGACCTTCTGAATCCTCTTTAGTCCTTCTGAATCCCATCTAAACCTTCTGAATCCCTCCTAGATCTTCTTAATCCCCTCTAGACCTTCTGAAACCCTTATAGACCTTCAGAATCCCCTTCTAGACCTTCTGAATCCCTCCTAGACCTTCTGAATCCACCTTCAAACCTTCTGGATGACGCCTTAAGCTTCAGAATCCTGCTAAGACCTTCTGAATCCCCTTCTAGAACTTCTGAAACCCCTTCTAGACCTTCTGAATCCCCTTCTAGAACTTCTGAATCCCATCTTGTCCTTCAGAATCCCCTCCAGACCTTCTGAATCCCTTCTAGACCTTCTGAATCCACCTTCAAACCTTCTGGATGACGCCTTAAGCTTCAGAATCCTGCTAAGATCTTCTGAATCCTCTTCTAGAACTTCTGAAACCCCTTCTAGACCTTCTGAATCCCCTTCTAGAACTTCTGAATCCCATCTTGTCCTTCAGAATCCCCTCCAGACCTTCTGAATCCCTTCTAGACCTTCTGAATCCACCTTCAAACCTTCTGGATGACGCCTTAAGCTTCAGAATCCTGCTAAGACCTTCTGAATCCTCTTTAGTCCTTCTGAAACCCCTTCTAGTCCTTCTGAATCCCATCTCAATCTACTGAATTCCATCTAGACCTTCTGAATCCCCTTCTAGAACTTCTGAATCCCATCTTGTCCTTCAGAATCCCCTCTACACCTTCTGAATCCTTCAGAATCCAGTCAGCTCAAAATGTTTACTCTATACAAACTCATTAACACTAATTCATCCCATTCATTCATTCAAATACAAACTTTTATTCGAATCTCTTACACCTGCCACTAATTAGCCACATACACCTGCTATGTACTATATTGTATAGGCATTTAAAAGATTATCTCTAAAGCAAACATTCTCCTGCCCAAGTTTTGATGGATAATAGATCAGATTACTGTAGCTTACTGTACATAGAACAATGCCGCCGATGTAATATAATATGAAGCAAAAAACATCTGGATTTTTCCTCTCTCTCTCTCTTTCTCCTTTCCGTTTGACCTAGATAGTTAAGACAAATTGGCTCTTTGTTCGTTTTTTCTGAACTTTTGAATCTATATATTATGGATTAGGATTACTGTAGAAGCGGGGAGAAAGAATTTGAAAATAAATGGTCAGTCAAGGATAATGAAAGAGCGCTTGGCAGCTGTCTTAATTATGCAACATTCTTTTAGACGATGATGATGCTTACTGTCAACAGGTGTTCGGCACATTTAAGGAGGACTCTTTTTTGAAAATTTGAGAGAACGCGACAGATGTTGTTTCAAAGGCATTTTCCGCTGCTCGCAACAAGTGCGAGGGAGGAGTAGTGGTAGCGCGCTCGTCTGAAATGCATGAGGTGGCGGGTTCGAATCCCAGACGTGTCGGGAATTTTTTTCTTTCCTCACACTTTGTGTTCCAAATAAAAAACATCTTGACGACACACGGGGTCGAACCCGTGACCTCACGCACTCCACACCAGCACTCTACCACTACGCTTCTTTGGTCTTGCTGCACCCACGCGAAAAAGCCCAACATATCTTTACAGTAACCTAGGCACAGAGTTTCAAACCAAAATGATGACCTCGAGGGCTATCTATTCGTTGTGTAAACGAAGAGAGATAGCGCGAAAAAGTTTGAAAATTTACACCTTTCTTGCCCGCGCGCGCGACAATTTTCACCTCTAGATTTAATCTGATTTTTCGCGCACGCGCGTCAGCCACCGATTTTCACCTTTTCCTTTAAGGAAAGAAGGGGGGGGGGTTCCCTTTAAGAGAGAGATATATATATATATAGACCAATCGATATATTTTTTTTGCAGTGCACAAATTGGCCACACTTTTCCCGTCGATGCAGTGTGCGATTGTTTTGTACTATTTGGCCGGTGTGCCGACGACGTGCGAGCCGACGTTTGGCGCATTGTTGCGCCAATTGATCGCTGAGACGTTTCAATTGCATTCGGTAGGTTTTTTGAAGGGACATGGGGTACTGTAGCTGCATTTTCAAAGGGACAGGAGATATATTTTGAATGTTAAGCTTTAAAGGGACAGGAATACTTTAGGGTCTGTTTTAAAGGGACAGGAAAGAATTACTGTAGGTTACGTTTTAAAGAGACAGGAGAGGGTTACTTTAGGGTCTGTTTTAAAGGGACAGGAAAGAATTACTGTAGGTTACGTTTTAAAGAGACAGGAGAGGATTACTATAGATGAAGTTACTGTTTTAAAGGGACAGGACAGGTATACTGTAGTACCTGTTTTAAAGGAACAGAGTAGGTGTACTGTAATAGCTTCAAAGGGAGGTTACGTTTCAAAGGGACATTGGGTACTGTAGTTGAAGTTTTAAAGGGACAGGATATATATTTTGTATGTTAAGCTTTAAAGGGACAGGGGATGTAAACTGTAACTATAGCTTTAAAGTAGGGTTATTGTAGTACCTGTTTTAAAGGGACAGAAGATGTTTAAAGGGACAGAAGGTGTTTAAAGGGACAGAAGATGCTTAAAGGGACAAAAGATGTTGAAAGGGACAGAAGACTGTAGTTTGAGTTACCGTTTTAAAGGGGCATGAGAGGTATACTGTAGTATCTTATTTAAAGGAAATTTTTCGCGCCAAAAACTAAAAATTCAAATTTTCGATAATAGAGTTTTCATGGCGGCAAAAATCGTATTTTGAACCAAAATGTAATTTTTTTGGCGCCAAAACTAAGATTTTCTTCCCTTTTTCCAGAACCTGCTCGACTCATACGTGCCAATGATTCAAAAATGCCTCTCAGGCACCCAAATCTACGCGCCACCCGAAAACCCAACACCACCAATGTTTGCACCAACCACATCCATCGACGACGACACCACACCATCACCACTCAACATGGTGCAACAACCACCACCACCACCACCCGTCATGATGATGATGACGGCGATGAAGATGCCAATGACACCACACAACAACAACAATAACAATATCGATTCGGGATTCTCGTCAGATGTCTCGTCGCCTTCAGAATCCGCCGAGAAGAAGAGGAAACACGCGTTCGACACCGACGATTCGCCACCCAAAATGCTCCGAATTGTATGAGCCCCAAAAAATCGACCAAAAACAAATCTCTTCTTCTATATGTAACAATTTATTGCACCCGGTGTCTCCATTGGGTACCCGCTTACCCGCTCCCCCCCTTCCCGAGAGTCTAAATGTCTGCGAGCCTCCCCGAGCCCAAGCCTGGCTCTCTCTCTTTTTTGGCTCCCACACATTTTGACTGCGGCCACGTGATTAGTCAAAATCCCCCCTAATATGATAACCTTTTTTTTCTTTGTGTATTTTTTTCATTTTTTTTTGTTGTCTAAAAACTAATAACCCAATATTCAAAAAATATTCGAGATTCTTTCAAATAAGCCACTGATGACACACACTTTTTCCTCATTATTCATTTTTTTTTTAATGTATTTATTTTTTTTTAATTTATCGCAATTTTAAAATTTTGAAAAAAATAAAGTTTGTGCGAGGAAGAATTTTGTGTTTTTTTTGGGTACTGTAGTGGTATACTGTAGATGTGTACTGTATTTGTGTACTGTGGTTATGTACTTAAGTACTATATCAATATAGCGAAGCAGTGTACTGTAGTAATGGACTGTATTGATCAACTGTAATTGTGTACTGTAGCTTTATACTGTAGACATATACTGTAATAGTGTACTGTAGCAGTGTATTGTAATGGTGTACTGTAGTAGTGTACTGTAGTAACGTACTGTAGTATAGTACTGTAGTGGTATACTGTAGTAGAGTACTGTAGTGGTATACTGTAGTTATATTTTTTATTTATCGAAGACTGTAGTTGAAGTTACTGTTTTAAAGGGACAGAAGATAGATACTTCAGGTTCTGTTTTGGAGGAATAGGTGAAGTATACTGTAATATCTTATTTAAAGGAACAGGAGAGGGTTACTGTAGGTGAAGTTTTAAAGGGACAGCAAAAATTTAAAACTAAAACTTTTCGCGCCAAAAACTCGCAAATCAAATCATTTTTTTTTGAAAAAAATAGTTTGTGCGAGGAATAATAGTATTTTTTTTTTTTGAGTACTGTAGTGGTGTACTGTAGTAGTGTACTGTAGTAGTGTACTGTAGTAACGTACTGTAGTAGTGTACTGTAGGTTTATTTTTTAAATTTATCGCAATTTGAAACAAATAAAGTTTGTGCGAAGAATTTTGTGTTTTTAGTAAGGGTATACTGTAGACATATACTGTAATAGTGTACTGTAGCAGTATACTGTAGATGTGTACTGTAGTGGCATACTGTGGTAGAGTACTGTAGTAGTATACTGTAGATGTATTTTTTTTCACCGCGATTTTCAACGTGATAAAAAATAAAGTTTGTGCGAGGAAGAATTGTATTTTTTTTTTTGAGTACTGTAGTGGTGTACTGTAGTAGTGAACTGTAGTAGAGTACTGTAGTAAGGTACTGTACAATAGTACTGTACTGGTATACTGTAGGTGTATTTTCAGTTATCGCAATTTTGAAAAAAAAAATAAAGTTTGTGCGAGGAATTTTAGAGTTTTTTTTGTGGGGGGTATACTGTAGCAGTGTACTGTAATGGTGTACTGTAGTAGAGTACTGTAGTGGTGTACTGTGATGGTGTAATGTACTGTAGTACTAGAGTACTGTAGAAGTATACTAAAAGAAGTATACACAGAGTTATACGATCAAAACCCAGCCAGGGTTACTGTAGAGCCATTTTTGATACTATACTGATATCATGATGTTTCAAGGATTACTGTAGCTTCCTAAAAATTCCCAGATTACTGTAGAAAGCTTTTGGGTACTGTATATTTTGTTAGAATTGTAAGAAAATTCAAATGAAAACTATGAAACGTATGTGTTCATTCCGGGATAATTTGATGCACATTTTGAGTACTGGGTTACTGTAGAACATCTAAGGAGTACTGTAGCTCACCAGGAACCTCTACAGTACCCCCTATTCCCCCGATAAATTCAAAATTTCGTCAAATACGCACAGCGGGTGACCAGAGCCATCAAAATCCATCAAATTATTCAAATTTCGTGTGCGGAAATGTGACCTCATCAAAATTTAATGTTGCATGTTCTAAACCTACAGTAATCCATGGGGGGGGGGACCGGGGGTTCTTCACAAGCTCATAATTCAAAAAACTTCGTCGTCGTCGGCAGATGCGATGCGCGTGTGTGTCATTTTATGATTTAGTTACCTTTTCTTTGTTTCTTTTCGGTTAATTATCCTCTACATCTGCCGCTATTTCTTTTTTTGATGAATTTTTTTTATGATGTGAGAGAGAGAGGGAGGGAGCGACACGCCCTGCGTCATAAAATTTGAAACCTAGTATACTGTAAGTGACTTTTCGTAGAGTTTCGAGATGATTTCACGATCGGTGGATTTTGGGGAAATGACGATGGTGGGGACGGAATGGGCGGCTGCTTCGGTTAGACGATCTGCAAACAAAATTGGTATATCGACTAGACTAGATTGTATTCTGTGGAGTACTGTATATGGTTCACAAATCTGTCATCGGGGAACTGTACTTTCATTCTTCCCACTTGAAAATAATCTTTCCGAAATGATGAAAATATGAAATAAAAAGTTCCATAGGGTAGTTTTACACGTAGAATTCGAATTTGACATTGAAAATAAACTGAAATTCCATTTTCAGAACAGAAAATTATCTATTGTTAAAAGAGCACATGGTTAGTGAAATGCTTATAGCCCGAATTAAATCGCTGCTATTGGATTATTGTAGTTTCAATTTCCAAAATTAAAAATTTCTTGATATTTGGGGTTATTTGACTCGTTGAATTCGATTGTGATATCAAAATCATCTAAAAATTCCAATTAGATCAAAATAATATGATATTATCAACAGAGCGCGTGTTACCGATTGAATTTTGGCTAATACTAGAGCTTGAAGACACCTAGCTAATCGGAAAATCAATTTTTCCCACTGAAAAAAGTAAAATAAACAATTTTTTTTTGCTTTTCTGATTTGTGAAAGTTTCCGTCAGGTTAGGTGTTTTGTGTGTGAACACGGCAAAAAAAATTAAAAACACTGTCCATGTGTCTTTAATACGCTTCATGTCAGGGTTACTGTAGATTTTTCAATTCAACTTAAGAATATTATCAGATGCGTGATCGGCTAAATTACTAATCTCACAAATAAACCAATAAAATATATGCGATTTTTGAAACGTAACTTTCCCGGGAGTTTTAAGAGTAAAGCTCTATTTGTTTTTTTTTTTTGGACTGCTTTTAATTTGCCAATGGGTTACTGTAGTTTCAGCTCCCTGTGAAGCTCGAAAAAATATTTTTTTTAATTTTTTAAAACCTAAAACTAGTGTCAGAGTTACTATAAATTTATCATGTTAACTTGCTTTTACTATATACTTTATTAACATGCTGATTCGGACAAGTTACTGGTTTCACAAATTAGCCAATAAATATATGAGATTTTTGAAACATAACCTCTTCAGGTTCAATTTTTTAAACTTCAAAAACCATACCAATATCAGAAAATTCGAATCCCATGCCTTGCAATCCATTCGGCACACCGAAATCCTTCATAAAACTGCGCAATTGATCACACAATGTCTTGGAGATGTATTCATTGCTCGCGTTATTCGGAATATCCGCTCCTAATGCTTGCGAAGCGATGCGATGTCGATCGGGACATGCGGAAGTGGTGAATTCGAAGTCGGCGACAGCGGTTGTCATCACTGATAAGCCGTGTGGAATGAGATTTTTGTCTTGAGGATAGTCGTGAGCAACGCATTTTTTGGCTTGGGAGCTGGAAAAAGGTGATTTGTGTGTGATATAGTCCAAAAACCGGCTCCAAATCAATAAATTTTGTTGAAATTAGAAATATTATACTGTTAAAGACGCCTAGTCAACTGTAAAAATGACTTTCTTCGCTAAAAATTTCAAAAAAAAAGTATTTTTTGCTCAACTGAGAACAAAAAGTTCGTTCAGACAACTGTTTGTGAACTTTTACGTCGAGTTATGTGCTTTGTGTGCAAACACGGCAAAAATGCAGGAGTGCATATACCTTTTCTGTCAAAAGAAATATGATATTTTCATAATTTTCAATTATTGGCAAAAATAGATACACCAAACCGATTTTAGGGATTTTAGAATGAAAATTCAATACTAACAAGAACCTGTGGTAGGTCACAACTGGGTTAAAAACATCTAAAATTCTAAATTCCATTTTCAAAACATATATTATCCAAGATATCGCCAAAATTTCAGGTATTCATCATAAAAACTGGTATAAATCAATTTAATTTAACTATATCCAAGTAATTATAGGCTTTTTCTGCAAAAAAAAACAGTATAAGGCCTAACTTTGTCGGAACCTAGGCCACATTTTTGCACTAACCTGATCGGATAAGACAATCCATGACATAGATGAACTCCAGCATTTCCAAAACCAATTCCAGCAAACGAGCTAGCCTTGAGCATTTCGGTACGCGCCTCCTCGTCAGTTGGATCAAATACCGATCGTCGGAAGTATTGCCCAATTATCTAAACAAAACAAAATATTAAAAATGAAGTAGATTCAGATTAACCATACCCTTAAGGCTTCTTTACTCCATACATCACTAATCGGGTTTGAACCCTGATAAACTGGGCGAACTTGTGGATTGGCCGGTCGAGGGGAGCGTTGATGGTAGGGTAGGGCGGTGAAGCTTTCCAATGCGTGACAGAGCACATCGAATCCGGAGTAGATTGCCACGTTTCTTGGCATGCTCATAACATTTAAGGGGTCCACAATGGCTAGGTATGGTTTGATACATCGGAGGCGAATGCCGGTTTTGCATTTGTGTTCAGGGAGATCCATTATAGCAGCACCGGTAGTTTCAGAACCAGTTCCAGCGGTGGTTGGCACGGCTATCAGGGGCAACATTGGGTTCTTCGGTTGCATTGATTTCCCAAAAGGTGGTCCAACGAAATCGAGAAAATCTGCTTCGGGATTTGAAGCATAAAGAGCAGCAGCTTTTGTAGTGTCGATGACAGAACCACCACCAACGGCGATGAAACTGTCGAAGCGTTTGGATTTGGCGTGAGCGATGGCGTGTTGCATGGATTTGTCGGTGGGCTCGATGAGCACGTCGTCGTAGACTTCGTAGTCGGCGTTGACTGATTTGAGAGCCAGCTCGGTGTTTCTAGAAAAATATGGTCTTGTTTGACAGATTTTTGGAAATATTTCATATTTTTAACGTTTTCTCCCCTAAAATTTAACGTTGGCTTGATTTTTTGAACACTATTAATTGAAAATTGATAGCTTCACTGCGATTTTTGCCAATTTCGCCTAATTTTTTTTAAATTTTTAACGCCAAGAGTTGTTATTTTTCTCTTTTAAAATTCAATGTTGCCTCTGATTTTTCTAACTATTCACTGAAAATGAAAGTTTTACTATGATTTTGCGAATTTTAATTTTTGTGCACTTTTAAAACTACTCACTTGAACGCAATTGTATTCTGCACATTCTTATCCGTCAACAGCAGCGTTTTCTTCGCTCCAAGGCTCCGAATATCATGTCCAATCTAAATTTTAACCATAAGTATTACTTTCCAATTATTATCCTTACCTCCAAAGTGACACCTTTTCCGAAACGAAGAGTTGAGCACACCATTTCGAATGCATAATCAGTGTTTTCTAAAAAAAACCAACAAAAATAAAATAAATTTGGCGAGAGAGAAGAAAAGACAACGCCGAAATGAGAGACGTCGCGTGTTCATTAGAGCGATATTGCATTCTTACTTTTATTTTTTTACTTTTTCAGAGAAAACACTCATCTTTTGTTGTTTTTCATTACTCACCAGGTGTCCCGTGTAATTTAGCCAATCTGAATGGCGAAGTTGATGGGTGTGCATGGTGTGGACAACACCCACCACCCATACGACTCAAAATACCACGCGCCGCACCACTCATTTTCTGTTAAAAGAATATTATGAGCGTCGTTTGAAAATACAACAGAAAAAAGGTTGATAAGAAGAAGGAGACGGAGAGAAGAAAACGAAGAAAATACACACGTGTTGAGACAACAGAGATCACTTTGTGTTGAGTGATCTGAGAACGTGTTAAGTTTATAAATATGATCAAAACTTGAACTATGAATTGGTATATAATTAAATGAGAAGGTGAGTTACAAGAGTTTTAGAAATGAAATCGAAAATGAGGTATGTTTTTCACGTTTTTATTGTAAAAAAAGTAACTTTTTGTTACAATTTGGTGGTTCTTAATTCAACGAGATCAAAAGGTTCAATTGATGTGATAAACTAGACATTTTAGATGAAAATTATGTTCTTTGAAACGTAAAATGCACACAAAACACCAAATATTACGACTTTATAAAAACAATCTCAATCATTGATTATGGGTAAGTGTTGAAAGCGGCACTCGGATGTAGAATATCCACAACCGTCTCCTTCCCATGTCTCAACTTCCTCCATATTCTTGCCATTGTTTTCCGATAGATCGAAACGCAACTCAACATGATAATCGAGTCGCAAACCGGGAACCATGCTAATAGCCCAGTTGAGAGGAGGCCTATCCCTGTTAAATCCAGGCCGAAGATAATACCCATGACGAAGAATGTGACTTGCGCACCACCACAAGTGAAGCAGACTAGAGTCTGAAAAAGGGTCTAGACTAGAGTCTAGTTTAGGAGGGATACCTGTAAGGATAAATAGGTGAAGAGTTGTTTTTGTATCTTTCTTGTAGCTGGGCTCATACTGACTTTATTCACAGTTATCGCTACATACGCTGAGCTAAGGATAATTGCTATGAGCTCCAGGAGAACGATAGCCAGATCGGAGAAGAATATGAGAAGCACACGGAAACTCTCATCACTCCCAATCTTCACACTATAATGCGCGAAATCATTCGAAGTATAATTAAACTCGAAAATATAGTCCTGAGTAAATAATACATCTGAGGGTTGAACTCCAGGATTCAGCCAAAGAGAGTATAATGTTGGAATGGTGTAGAGGAATGGGAATAGGGTGATAGTGATAAGGATAATGATGGCGATATCAGAGAGATTGAGGTGGATATTACTGCTTAAAGGAGATAGAACCCATGCTCTCACGACGAAGAGGACCGTCAGAATTGTGATTGTCTGGAAATTCAATGTTTTTTGAATCGGACCCGTATTTTTTCGCGCTTCTGAAACCTAATCTTTTGTATACAACGACACTCCGCTTACTCGTTGTTTAGCGCTAGAGGGATTTTTTCCGCTTTCAAATTGCTAAAAGAATTAACAATAGTAGCTAATTAGCTTGGTGTGTTGCTTTAAAGGTGGTCTCCAAAACACACCGAAGTTTACGAACAATTGAGAGTGTGTGTTATAATTAGAGAGGGGGAAAAGAAAAAGAGAGATGCGATAGAGCGTACATGACGCACTAAGCAAATTGAGCCGGATTTTTTTTGACCAAAAAAGAGCAAACATGCTCTATTGTGACATTTTTCACTTGAGTTCAATGCTCTTTTTCAACTGATACTAGGTTCAAAATCACCTGTATAAACGAAAAAGTGAAAAGACCCAAAAATACCCTCCCGGCTATTGGATCTTCCCATTCTCGAAATGATAAATATGAATAAACATTGTCGATGAGAATAGCTCCTGGACTTGATATTATATGCAAACTACAATAGATTATATCACACGTCGAATAGAGGATCAACAATATTTTCATCGATTTCATCTCTGAACTCTCCACGAGAAATACAAGGATGATGCATACAAGGTTGCCAAAGATCCCAGAGATCCCGAAGAATAACGAGTTGGCTTTGAGGATTGTCAAAATCATGGCTGAAAAAAGGGGTTTTTCATGGGATATAGATATATACAAGTCCAATTCAAAATAGGTAATGACATAGAAACCAAAAAAATGTTCATTAAAATAAGAAATATATGAGAGACAGGGATATCTAGGCTTAGGCTTAGAAGTTAGGATCAAGCTTAGGCTTAGAGATATAGGTTGGGTTTAGTTAGAGACTTAGGCTTAGACTTACAAGTAGCCTTTGCGAGCTCCTACATTCAATTTTTTCTGAAAGTTGGTAGACCTCCTGATCCATAATGTTTTGGGGAAAAAAAAAAGCTATTTTACGAAAAGTTCTTGTGTCAAGCAGGGGCTCCTTGGCACGTCTTGACCTTTCAAGCAATCGTCTACTTGACACAGGTTGTCTTGTCAAGGAGTAGCGCCTTGACACGTGCAATGTGCGTTCCCATAGATTCCCAGAGCTACCCACAACTACCCAGAGCCACCCACAACTACCCAGAGCTACCCAGAGACACCCAGAAATACCCAGAGCTACACAGGGTTACCCAAAGCTGCCCAAGGGTTCCCAAAGATTCCCAGAGCTACCCAGGGTTACCCAGAGCCATCCAGAGCTACACAGGGTTACCCACAGCTGTCCACGAGAATAAATTTTTGATCCTATCAGGCAAAATAGTGAGTGAAATTGAGAGATTCAGAGACTTGTAGATCAAAATGCGAAGAATAGAATGAGCTCAACAGCTCGTGAACTTCTCTCGTTAGGCTTAGAGGTTTAGGTCAAGCTATAGTAATACCAAGAAGAGTACCTATAGCATATAATTTAAACAACGATAATACATTTATGTGGACAAATAAATCAAATTGACACAGTCCCTGGAGTTGGTGTCAAATCATCAGAAATATCATTAAATTCGAAGAAATAGTTCAGAATAAATAAATAGTACATCTGAGAAAAAAACGTAAAACTGGGGAAAAAAATATTAGAAATATTCAGAAAAAAAAACAAAACAATATACAACTTGTACTATTTGGGAAAAAAATGAACGAGTTTTGTTGTTTTTACCACAATGAAATCAGAAGAGAGTGGCTTTTTCGTAGTAAAATGTTTTAAAAAAAAACATTTGTATGAAGGAAAATGCGGTTCATATTCAAATATTTTCAGAAACCAGTTTACAATAATTTCACATGGTGAAAATTCATAAAAATGTCAAACAATCTAATCGGAACTGATTGAATGAATAACCATTTCAAATAGTTTTTCTGATAAAAAATTAACAGTGCCTGAAATCGGTGATATCTACACATGTCGTTAACATGGATGTGCACACTTCCGGCACTCTTAAATTCAGTTTTTCCTTCAAAAACGCGAAGCTTTGCTAAATTTATTATGTTGAAAACAAAAAAAGCAACGTATAATAAATATATTGATTTGTCTCTGCTTCAAAAGAACTACACACTCACTTCGTCGCTACAAGACATTTTTGATCTACCCGCGATCCGAACCACTTTCATTTTCTTCCCATTTTCAAGCGACTTCTGACCTCGCCGGATAAACAATACAATCAGAGAATTGTGAGAGGTAAACATAATAGCTTGGATTCGTTGCACCCATTCGATTGTAAATTTCAGGAAACACGTTGCAATTTAAGTCAATCATTTTTCAAGCTTAAATGTTTAAAAATACGATTACACTGAAAAAAAAGATAAACTTAAAATTCTAGGAGAATATCCCAGAGTTATCGCCTTCCCACACCAAAATGGCGAGTGTGCAGAGAGAGAAAAGACGGCGTGTTATGGTTCCAACTGTCTCTTTCTCTTCACAAGCACAATGTGGACCTTTTAAGATGAAAAAAAGAGACAGGTGCCGGTCAAATAGTTTTATTCTTCATTTTGATTTCACGTTTTCCGACTTCTGGCATGTTTTGTAGTTCGAAAATTCGCATCAACTTTTTTCTTTGCGTCTCTCTTTCCTTCTATATTTGCAGATGTTCTTCCTGTATCATAATGTAAAACAAAGAAGATTCGGATCGGGAAACTTGTAACTACAGTAACCTGCCGCCCGCTATGGACTTCTGGAAAATAGACATGAATTATCCAGACATTGTATACATATCCTTTACACAGATGCTTCACTAAAATAAGACAGTAATCAAACCATAAGAACTCTTTATTGTTTCAAAAGAAAATATAAGTTGTATTAGTTTTTCAAATTATTTGACAAAGAAAAATGAGGGAGGGGTGCAATGAATATGTATTAAAATAATATATTAGAAACATTTGACAAGTCAATAAATCTACTCTTTAGATATTTTTTTGAATTCATTAATCGATTAATTAAGAAAAACAAAACCCTAAACGAGTCCGGCGTGTTTGGCCAATGAGTAGAATTGCGAGCGTTGATTGTCCAATAAATTTTGTGGAGTGTCAAATTCGGCGACGCGGCCATCATTCAGCACGATGATCCGATCGTAGTCCATGATTGTGTTGAGACGATGGGCGATGGTGAGTACGGTAGATGTCGCAAACTCTTGTCGGATGGTTCGTTGGATCAATGCGTCTGTTGAGACATCGATCGCCGCTGTCGCTTCATCGAGGACAAGCACTTTGGGTTTACGTAAGAGTGCACGAGCCAGGCATACAAGTTGACGTTGTCCAACACTGAAAGGCAATTTTTTTGGTTTAATATTACATAACAAAATTAATATTACGTAACAAAATTTTACCATAAATCATTAATAATAGATCTTACCTTATATTGTCTCCACCTTCGGTGATCACGTGATCCAATTTGGCGGTCTGAGCCATGGCAAAATCCTTGAGATACGCCATTTCCAACGCCTTCCAAACTTCTTCATCCGAGTATTTGCCAAACGGATCCAAATTGAAACGAAGAGTTCCAGAGAACAAAACAGGATCTTGCGGTATGATAGTGATGTTGGATCGGAGATTGTGCAATCCACACTTGGCAATGTTGACTCCGTCAATCTCGATTCGTCCGTGAGCAGCTTCAATGATGCGGAATAGCGAGAGAGTGATCGATGATTTTCCAGCACCAGTCCTTCCAACAATTCCCACTTTTTCGTGCGGTTCAATATCGATAGTGAGGTCGCGAACGACAAGTCCAAGACCAGGACGATAGCGTGTTGCGTATCCACTGAATTTGATGCGTCCTTCAACTGGCCAGCTTCCAGACTTTGGTGATCCCGTGTTCCACGTGGCTTCTCGATCAACTTCCGCGTACTCTTTGACACGTTCGACGGACACAATATTGGTCTCGAGTTTGGTGATTTGTCGGACTGCGAAGTTGAGAACTGTCGTGATCTGGAAGAATTTTTGTTTTCAATTTTCAGCATTTCTAAAAATTTGGATTTTGCTTCAAGAAAAACTCACGTTCAAAGCATACGAAACCGACAATCCAATTACTCCGGAACTTGTCGTATCCCGTGTCATTGCCGCAAACAATGCAGAGAAGAGAACAATGCAATTGCCAATGAACTCGAGACGAACCGACAACCAACGATTGGCAACATAGTTCAAATATCGACACTGGACATGATTATCAATCTTTTCCTCGGATAATTTTCCAAATCTCTCCGTCAATTGGAATGCGCGTATCGTGGTGGCTCCTTGAATCGATTCACTCAAATGGCTGTAGATGGGCGATCGTGTGATCGATTCCAAGCGTTTCAATTGGCGTGACGTGGCAATGTAGAATTTCTGAAAAATGTGTAAATCAATTTTCATATTTTATTGAAAAACTTATCTTACCATCACAATAATATACATAATTGAAAGCGGCACAATGACAACTCCGAAAATCGGTGTAGAAATCATGATAATCGCCAAAGTCGACGCAACTTGAAGTATACATTGGGCAAAGAACTGAACATTGAACGGTAGCAAAATGTCGATCGTCTCGATGTCTTTTCCAATCCTATTCAAAATTCTGCCAAATGGTGTTGTGTCGAAGAATGACATTGGAACGCGGAAAAGTGTTTCCATCAGTGGCGTGTGTAGATTTTTTGAGGCCGCAACACCACCGTGGAGAAGGGACATCATTCCGACGAATAGCAGAATTACTATAACAATTTCCTTTTAGTCTATGTATATAAAGAGAAATTATAAACTCACTTTCCGAGAATCCAAGAGCCGCATAAACCGCCAATCGCATTTCCACTGTATTATCCGTATGATTTGTCGTCTTCACCGAATTATCATTAGACCAATCGGTGAGCCACAAGTTTCTACCCATTGATACCATACTACTTGAAGTCATTCCAATGACAAACGCCGCCGCTGTGAAAATTCCCATCGCTCCAAAATAGGTCCGGTATGTGGCGTATTTAACACGGCCGGTCTCCACTTTTTCAACACCTGTCAATTGTTTGGCGCCGCTCATTGAATAGGATTTGGCTGATGATAGTCGACGACCACCTCGGCCAAGAGTCAGAGTGCTCGGTCTGCGGCGATTGATGATTCCTGAGACGGTTGAAACGTGACTAGTGCCAAGGATATCATGAACACGGGGAGATCCAATCACTTCATCGTCTTCGTCGTAGTCCGAGTCAAAGCCAATCACTGAAAGAAGAACATTGATGTATACTATTTTCATTTTTATGAACACAAATATCCAATAAAATCAATAACCAAGCTCACCTCCTTCCGGTTCTGAAGTCTCCGCTTCTTCCTCATTCTGTGATGCCAAATCCGCATCTCGTTTTTCTTTCCATTCTTGTTCACATTCGCTCAACAATTGCTCGAATGCTCCTTGTTGCATAAGTTGCAAATACGTTCCCGAATATTCGATTTTCCCGCCATTCATCACTACGATAAGATCCGACTTCGCCAGATACGATAACTCGTTGGTGACGAGAACGCGTGTCTTGTTTCGAAGCATTCCTTGAGGACCGATGACCGACTCGAAGAGATGATTGCCAACGTGAGCATCGACTGCACTCATCGGATCATCGAGAAGGTAGACTTCGTAGTTTTGGTAGACGGCACGAGCCAAAGATATTCTCGATTTCTGGCCTCCAGACAAATTTATACCCTAAAAAGATGATAATTTTAACGACCTCACTTCTACTAAACAACAAACCTTTTCTCCAATCTCGGTATGATCTCCATGTGGCAATATTTGCAGGTCTCTGTAGAGGGCGCATGCATCCAACACTCTCGAGTAGAAGTATTCGTCATATTGTTTGCCGAAAGTGATATTCTGACGAAGTGTGTTGTTTTGCATCCATGGTTGTTGCGGTACATACGAAACGCGTCCGTGGATTCCCAAATATCCGCGCAACTTTTCCATTTCGCCTAACAATCCTTGAAGAAGCGACGACTTTCCGGAACCGACGCGACCCACAACGGTTACCAATTGACCACGTTGAACGGTGAAGTTCAATCCAGTGAGCGAAACTGCCGATTCATCAGTGGAGTCCCAAGTGAGATCGACATCTTTGACGACAATCGCATCGCCATCTGAATGAATTTAATTAATATCAGAACTCAGACGTGATATGGTTTTACTTACTGTCATTCGCTGAATTATCAATAGCCTCAGTGTCAATTTCTTTCGAGTACAGAAACTCTTTGAGCCTCCGATTCGACACAACAACTTGAACTGTCTGAGTGATCAAATCCGCTATTTGTGACATTGGGCTTCTTAATTGATTGAATAACGTCAATGAGACGAACGCAATTTCCGGAGTCAGCACATTCTTCGTGTCGATATAAATGAATGTCGCAAAACTGGAGAGCGCGACTAAAAACGGCGAAGCACAGTTGAGCATATCGGCAAAGGTTCGTAGAAGCGATGCTTGTTTGATGAGGCGCAATTCTTGGGAGCGAAGGCGTTCGACAACTTCAGCCATTGGTGGTTCCCATGCGTACAGTTTGATCACTTTGATACCATTCAAAATCTCATTGACCATTTTGGTTCGTTCATCTTTGAAGTGCATCTGTTTGACTTGCCATTTCCTAATGATCATTGTGATAAGGAAGTTGACCGGAAGAAGCAAAATCATGACAGCGACACCACTAACCACAGAGACTCCCAATTGTTGGAAAAGTAGGAAAAGGGCAAGACCGATCTGAAAGAAAATGAATATAAGTAGAGTTGGAAGTGGATGAATAAAAAAAAATTTACCTGGAACGGATTCGACCAATATTGCATAGTTTGCGGCGTGATCGTTTGAAATCGATCGATATCGATGGCCATCAAATTGACAATTTCTCCAACTGTCTTCTCTCTTCGAGCCGCATTTGATAATCTTAGCGTTTTACGATAAACCGCCGCGGTGAGACACGTTTGCACTCGGGTTCCAACTCGATACATCAGGTAGTAATAATGCGATAGTAAAATAGACGATAATTCGGCGGAAAGGAACATGGCCACTGCTAATGCGACGCCTTGCCATACTGGTCGATCGACTTGTTCAGTGAATTGGATGAGTCCTTTGAGCAGCATCGGATTGCAGAATAGCAGTATATCGCTGACAAATTTGGTGAACATCGCTCCAACAATATCCCATTTGAACATGATGAACAAGCACCAAATAATTCCCGATTTGTTGCGATTATGCCACGTTTGAAACCATCTTGGCACCAACATTGATGATATATCGCCCAAATTCAATGAATACAGGTCATTTATTTCCAATGGCTTTTTGACTCCGAGAATGCACAAATCATTGAACCACCACATCGTAATTCGGTTGAGAAATGAAGAACTTGTCTCAGGGCTCAAGTTTTTGATGGGTTTGTAGGCGGTTTCAGAGGAGTCCGCAAAGCAGTGAAGCCATGTTTCGACCGCGCATCCGATCCACCAAATAAAGTACGCCGAGATCTTGGGAATGTCGAAAATGTCCAAGTCGTTGTTGCGTAAAGTTTTCACCCAGTACATCAGTTCGGGTACACCGCAGATCGTAAATGCCAACCAGGAAAGGAATAAGCCAACAGAGGTGACGATGCCGTAGTTGCGGAAGGCTACTATTAAAGCACAAAGCAGCGTCTGCAAAAAATACTTTGTTATACGTATAAAAGCGATGGTTAACTACTCACCATGTCCAACGAAAGTATAACGGGATAAATAAAATCCACATACTGCGGCTTTTGTTCCACCAAACTCTGATAAATCGATAAGCCAAGAATCGCGCACGCATCTGCCACCAAAATACACGCGATGCTCAGTTTCGTGTTCAAGCGCCACGTCCATGGGAGCGGATTCTGATGTCGATCAAATATGTTGAAAATCGATATCGATGCCAGGACGAACAGCAAAATCGTTGGCGCCCAAACTAGCGTCGTGTGCTGGTAGCACTTGGTGAGGACTGGCAAACTCGATTGATTCCATATTAACGGGTCCTGCAAAATTAAAAACAATTAAAATTAAAGTAATTATAAAAAAGATTTAAAGTAAAATTTTCCCGTTGAAAAACAATTTATCCTAAATCCCTAGCATGACGGAAACCTATTCTGAAGCTACGACTTTTTTCAAAACTCCATGGTCTAAAAATGTTCAAGAACAATTCACCAGCACTGAATCTTCTATTTCGCATAAAAACCTGTTTGAAAGTCAGTTCAACGTCAAGTAAAACAAGCTGGCAACTCAAAAGTGCTTGAACGACAGAAAAATAAAACAAAATTTGGCCTAAAATTTCATGAAAACGAAATTTTTCATGAAATTTCAATCTGGAAAGAACAAAGCACCCTAAAACCTTTCTAACAACCTGAAAAGTCCTCAAACGAAAAAAAAAGCAAAAAGAAAAAACGAATTTCTCTTTGAAAAAAGCCACGTGCACAATCGTCTCAAGATATTTCTACATATCAACTACGCGCCTTTAAATAAAGCTTACGGTACTAAAGTTTAATTTTTCGTTTCAAACTCACCCAATACGGCTCCCCACACAGCTGCTCCATCTGGTCCAAAAAATACCGACTGATTTTTTCCGTTTGAAAAAGTTTGTAGTTTCATCTGTTCGAGAAAAATGAAAATTTCCCGCGCGAGCGGTTTTTGTAGGTCAAACATATCTTGCGAAAAAAAATACTTTGGGTCTGTTTTCTTGGACAAAAAAAAAAACATTTAAAGCATTTTGTTTCTTTTCTAGAAATCCTGAATTTTCCCTGAAAAAAATGAAGCATTTTCGAAAACATTTTTCTTGAAATTCTTTCATTCATACAAATATAAGTGAAAAAGTATACAAAAAATGTGAAGAGCACATGAAAAAGGGAAAAAACACCCACAATTTCAGAATCTTTGGGGGTGTATTAGAAGAAGACAAAAAACCACAAATTTTTACACGTCATCATCATCAAGAATATATATCTCCCAAAAGAAGCTCTCTAATTCAAAGAAAAACCGGGCAAAATATCAAGGGAGAGGGGAGGGGATAAAAAATACATGAAATCTAGGCCAAGGTGTACTACTTTCAAAAATTGTATATAGTAGCATTTCTCACAGATAGCAATACCACGTGTCAAAGTAAAAAAAATTATATAGAAATCTGGGAGGGGGGATAAAAAACTCTGTCATTGCACAAGAACATAAATATATATATAGAAAAAGGTTTTTGAAAAAAGAGGTGGGGACATATACATTTTTGAGGTTTACAAGCATTTTCAAAAAAGGTGCCATGGAAAATGAATATTAATAGTTGCCTTTTTTGATTATGCTATGAGCAAAGTTTATAGGGTGGTGGATTTATTAGAAAAATTCGAAGATGGGAGGTGGTCCACCAATTCACCAATCGATAATGCATCTAGACGCCGAGACTTGGAAGCTGAAAAAAATGAGCATTATTTTTGTTTTACTGTGAGGATCGATGTTTTTTCTAGATTTTCAAGTTACTCACATCAGCATGGCTATCATCCACCAAAACCGGCAATCCATTATTAGAACCACCTCCTCGAATATCAGCTGCGAATGGATCTCTGAAAGGATCTTCCATCTGATGCGCATCCTCGTTTCGTCGATAAATCGGGTTGTCAAAGTTCAACGCGGTGAATGATCCAGGTGTTTTACGGCGGCGAATGAAGACAACAGCCTGAAAATTTGAAGATGCTCGTTTGTTCCTTTAATTGTTTAAAAAAAAACTCACACTTCCCGCTGCAAGACCCAACGCGATGAAAAAGAAAATGGTGAACATCGAGATTCCAGTTTCAGCTTCAAGTTCGGCGACACATTCCAAGACATCACTTGGAAGAGTTCCTTCACACGCGCACGAGAATGGTCGATCATGCCATGGTTTCTCGTTTTGTCGATCAGCTTCACGGTAGACGGCACGTGGCAAACACATATGTCCACATTCGGAATGATCGCACTTGTTGGTCATATTTGGTTGAGCTTGACGATGGTAGATGCGAACAGTCATTGGCGAGGCGACTTTGTCCATAACGTGACGAACGTCTTTTCCGGTGAACTAAAATATTAATTTTTAAAATATTACTTTTCAAAAGAACTCAATCAACAGTCATACCTTGTTAACAGTGATAACACCATCATGTTCCCAGTCGGTATAATAGACGCGATCCTCGAAAACTGCCAAGGAGAATGGATGTCTCAAGTATTCATGCGAATGGAGCACAGTCTTGATATTCTTTCCCCAATAATCGCAACTGAAGATACTCTTGATCTTGGCATCGGCCCAATAAACCCTCTTGTCAACATAATCGAGAGCCAAACCATTCGGCCATTTGATACGATCCCCCTTCACGATAACCACTCGATGTTGTCCGTCCATTCCACTTCGCTCGATTCTCGCCTCTTTTCCCCAATCGGTCCAGAAAATGAGACCCGCATCCGGATCAACAGCGATCGCACGTGGTTCTTCCAAATCGGAAGAGTAGAGAACACGTCGTTTTCCGGATTGCAAGTTCATCACGTTGATTTGATCCAAACCTCCGTCGGTCCAGAACATCAAATCGTGGACCCAGTCAATGGCAAGACCGTCTGGAGTGTTGATATTCTCATTGAGGACGACGAAATGATTCTGATCGCACTGAAAAATATCAATTTAGGGACTTCAATTTGAAATTCGAGGAACTTTGCTCATATTGGTTGGTTTTCATGATTTTAAGATGTTTCAAACCCTTACCGATTGACTGGTCAAAATCTGATCCTTGCTACTTCCAGCACTTCCACCAATTTTGCACATCAAAATCTGCTTAGTTGTCATATCCGACCAAACAAGAGTCTGAAAGAAGCCCATAATTATTTTCAGCAAACTCCCTAACAAAACTCACCCCATTATTGAAATGGAAATCCATCGCAACAGCCGATCCCGGATTATTCGAAACTGGATAATGCGAATTGGTGACAAGATCGAATTGACGAATCGACACGCGGTTACTCAACAAAACGATCGGATCACCGCCCATCGCGCGACATCGATTCGGCACCTTCTCAGAACCGTAGGTCAACTTGTAGCCAGAATGACAAGAGCATCGATACGATCCGGGCGTGTTGATGCAAATTTGATCGCATGTTCCTGGCTCTTCGCATTCGTTGATGTCTGGAATATATTGATTTTTGAGATTTGTTTTTTTTTTTCAACCAAAGATCCCCAACAATCCACAGTTCATTAATCACACAAACATCAGCAGCTGACCCCCGTTTTTTTTTGTTCACTGCTTAGTTTTTTGAGGGCGCGCGAGTGCGAGAGCTCCGTGCTTCCTCGTTCATTGTTTACCTACTGTTTGGTTAGCAAGGACGCGAGAAACAACTTAGATTTTATATTTTTTTCAACTTTTCATAATGCCTGAAGTTCAGGTTCAGTTATTTTTCAATGAAAACCTACCAACACAAGTTCCATCATCGGTAAGCTTCCATCCTTCTTGACAATGGCAAACCACGTTGGAACGAACGTATGATTGATGACAAGTGCAACCATTTGTTCCAGTTTTACACATTTCTGAAAATGTAGAATTAGAACTCGTGATAAAACTAGACTATAAAACTTACCAATCACATTTTTGTTGCTGCAAACCGATAAATCTCCATCACCACAATCGTATCGGCTACTTTTGCACAAATCCGTCATATTAAAGCATTGAAGAGGGGTGGATGGACACTTGAATTCGACACCTTTTTTACATTCTTCTGAAAAATTCGAAACGATTTATTGTTTTTCTGAAATTTCATCTGAAACTCACCAACAGTCAAATTACATCCACGTTCATCTCCGCCATCAGGACAATCCTCAATTCCATTACACCACGACGAGCTCGGGATACAAATGTGCCTTCCGGACTCGATTCCATATGCTCCATAAGTTGGCGGGCAAGCTCGTTCTCCTTCCGAACACTCGGCGCGGAAATCGGTGCAATCCGCCTCGTCAGAACCATCAGGACAATCCTCGTCACCATCGCAAATGAACGATTTGCTAATACAGAGGTTTGATGATTTGCAGGCGAATTCCTGAAAAAAAATCACTTGAGTTCTTGAAACAATGAGAAGTTGTGTTTTGAACTTGAACTGTACTGTTCATTTCTATTTGTTTGGTGCGGATTATTCTGAATAAAACAAAAACAGACCTGAATAAACATGACAAACCGATTAGAGCGGATGTTGTCATTTTATGAAATTTTTAGGAATTTTTTAAAGAATAGAAATCGATACTAAAGTATTAAGAATATAGGTAAAATTTAGGGGGAGATTTCTATTCAAAATTTTCGCGTATGAGCCAGAATTTAGGGAGCTTTGTAAAAAGAATCCACTACAGTCTTTCTCAATCAATAAAAATGTAGAATTTTTGAAACCGTGAATTATTTTAACTACCAAATATACAATTTCTAATTTTCTATATCTGTAATTTATTTTTGATTCAGCTGTAGAAGCTGATTGAAGTTTTAAAAATGAGAAACTCATTTTCCGAGTTCTCATAGATCCCTGGCTTCGATATGTTTCACATATAAATAATAGTTTTGCATTTGAATGTTCTCCACTCGCGCTTTCATATTCTCACCTCATTCAACTTGCAAGTATGCTTAAGATCCGTGCAATTCTTCTCATCGGAATGATCCATACAATCCGTCTCTCCGTCGCATCGCCATCTCGATGGAATACAATCTCCCGATCGACACTGAAAAGAGTATCTTATACTTTGTATTTTGAAAATTCTCTCCGATCAAAGGTGCAAAACTTCTGTGCTTGGTAACACCCTAGGACATGTAGATAGGAGCACTCAGCAAAGATAAGGAATAGGACACTTTGCACTTTTGTTTATTTTTATAAATATTATTATTAATAGTAGAAGTGTATCCATTACTAGGTGGATGAATACTTATAAACAAAAGATTTGGGATAAACAAAACCAACCTTCCACATATCATTCTTCTCACAGCTCGAAACAGTTTTATTACACAATGATGGCGCGCCGACGAGTTCGTCCGAACCGTCACCACAATCATCTTCACCGTCACATTTCCAGCTGCTAAAGATGCAGTTTCCGTTGTTGCATGCGAAATCGGTTTTGGCGCATTTGCCACCTTTGCAGTCTTGTTCATCCTGTCCGTTGGCGCAATCACGTTGACCGTCGCAAACCCAAGTTTTGGGGATGCAGAGATTGAATTCGCCGTCAAAGTCGTCGCATTTGAATTGATTTTCGTCGCATGAGACTTCTGCAATGTGACTCAGTTGATTTTTTGAAGAAACAGATAGATAAACTCACGTTTACACCCCTTCTCATCAGACTTGTCCTCACAATCAAACTCTCCGTCACACACCCATTTTTGCGGAATGCACTTGAATCGTTCGATGGCCATTCGAGCCGATTTGCCGGTCGTCTCTCCGCATTTGTGCTCGGTGGGTGAGCATGTGCTCGGGCAGTTTCGCTCGTCCTCCTCGTTTTGACAATCAAGATCGCCGTCACAACGCCAAGCCAATGGAATGCATCGACCGTCGTCGCATCGGAATGTCTCGTTGGTGGAACAGTCTGGAATTTTTTTTGGTATTTCTATACAGCTTTACATTACCAAGACTCTTTCTAAGCTCTTCTGAACGTTGAAAACTTGATTTTTCGATAAAAATTAATGAAAAAATGTCGAAATTTTGAAGCGAAGCACTGCAGTAATTTAAAAAATAAAAGATTTGATAGTTCAGGGTGGGATTTTCCTATTTTTTATTAAATTTTTAATTGTTTTAAAACAACTGGGGAAAGTAGAGAATCTTAATTTTTTTTAATTAAAAAAATGAAACATTCTTTCTTTTTTTATTTTTTGAACACATTGAAGCTTGGTTTTCCGGAAAATTAGAAATATTTTCAAAACCGTGGGCTCTTTTTCTGTAGTTTTAATTAATAATCTCATATTTTTTACGTCATAAACTGTATCCTCCTAAGTTTGGGTGAAAAAATCAATATCCCCCATCATTTATTCGACCTCTTTTAGTTTTTATAATTACTCTATAACATAATTGACCTATGTGCTAATATGTGTAAGTGCAATGGTCCGTCGTCTCCCACCGTCACCTGACACTATTTTTCAACAAGTTTTCGAAAAACAACAAACTTTTTATCAGGGTCGTTGATTCTGCCGACGTTGTCAAACTCGCTAGAAAACAGCTGATAATAAGCCCGAAAAGTAGAACGGGCGGTGAAATGGCCTCGACCATTTTGTATCTCGTGTCGATGATTATGAATGGATTATTGGTGAGGTAGATATGCGATAAATGGAAGGAATTCTGGAAAAAAAAATGATAAATGTGAAAAAGATGAATCAGAAAGTCACGAGAAACGGAAAGACGAAAATATTTATGTGAGAATGAGACGATATTACGAAATACCATTTGAGAAAAAAAATGGTTGAGGTGGGCGTGGTTATGAGCAGCGAGAACTGTGGCTCTGAGTCATCCTTGTGAGATTTGAAACCATGAAAATCCCGAGAAAAGATATACAAATAGAAAGGTTTAAACGTTTTCTTCTGGTTGAGTAACCTTCGGGTGAATATAAAATGAGTATTTTTCCAATTTGTGAATTTCTCAACCTTGTCGACTTGGAGAAACAAACTTTACTATTTGCAGATGATTTCAAGTACAAAAAATTAAATTTCTAAGAGAGCTGAAATTCTCGGATTTTTTCGAATTTTCGATTAAAACTGGCAGTATTAGATACTTTAGAAGCATATCACGGTCAATACATTGAAAATAAGGTCAGAGCTTTAAAAAAAAACAAACTTCATTTAATTCTCAAAAATTTTAATTTCTGCGTTTTTCTCAAATTTATACTACAATTAATTCTCATTTTATATTACCATATTCTGAAGAATTTTTCCGAAAATTCGAATTTCTAGACCAAAAACTGAGATTAAAATTAAAAAATATGAATATATTCAGTTGAAAAAATTTTCAGAAAACAAAAAAAAAGTAAAAATCAATTCAATAACTTGTGTGGGAAAATATCGAACACTTCGAAAAATGACACATCCTCTGTATTTCTCGTATATTTTTACGAAAAAACATGTCGAAAAAAGAACACAAATTTTGAATTAAGGCAAATCGTAACGTTTAATGGTCCAATTATTTTTGATTGAATAGTTCTTTTCGGAATTTTTAACTGTTCAAAAAGAATGGTGTAACAAAAAATATTAAACTTTGATTCCGGGGTTTTCAAAATTGCATGTGAAAATAAATAGAAGATATATGACTCAGAGGAGGAAGATGAAATTTTGAAAAAAAAAACTTCCGAAAAAACTCCAAACGGAAGTCAGTAAAGTTACTAATTTGATCGATCAAATCAACCATACCACACCAAAAAACGTCGCAAAAAATTAGTTTTGAAAAAAATGGGCGGGGAACAAAATGGATGATGACAAGTGAGGAGAGTGGGGGTCTCTCTCTCTCTTGTGTTGTTTACCACAAACGAACACACACACGGTTCACAATGGAGCGAGGATGCTGTGGTCGCGAGAACAATATAAAATATATTATAGTTTCAGCTGTTTTTTGAAGCACATATGTATATTTGTTGTTGGGGAACACACACACACAGTGAATATCGATTTTTGTTTGAATTCATAAGAAATCATATGATTCAGGCGTTGGTCTGGACGACGAGAAAATGGGAAAAAGACGAAATGAGGACACACAAGGGCATTGTGTTCTCTCTTTTTTTGTTGGATGTTTAGTGCAAATCGTTTTCTAGCTGAAAAGTTTTTCAATAAGTAAAACTAACAAGCGGCCCGATTAACTTTTCTCTCAAAATTAGAAAAACCATCGTTTTGACACAAAAATTATCTATTTTTCTTTCGAAATACATTTTTTTTCATTGATAAGAGAAGCAGTGACCATGCATGGTTTATCTATGCATAAAAAAATTAATTTTATTTTTCGACAAATACTGAAATTACACCAAAAATGGGGGAAATGTATGTGAATGGATAAAATCCGAAATACAAATAGTAGACCTGGTTGGAAAAAGAGAGAGAAAATCGAGAGAATTGAGAGAAAATAATGGAAATGAAACTAAGATTAGGTCAATCTTAATCAAGATTTATTTCTACTTTTCAAAAAAAATGAAAATGTTCTCATTTTTGTGGTGAACACCGGTCTGAAACAGAAAAAAAAGTTTAGGCGAAAAGAAAAGAAAAAATTATGTCATCATACCGTAATTAAAGGTCCACACAAAATTAGGAAAAGGTCTCACATCGTCGTGCAAAAGTTGTGAGTCTGCTTAAGATAAATGATTATTCTTATCTAATTTTTTCCGAGAAACTGCGGGTCAAACTGATAAAAACAAGAGAGAGGAAAAAAAATTAACAAGAATCAAATGGAGGCGAGTCGCTAGGTGTATCGGGAAAATGAAACACAAATTCTTCGGTGAGCGATGGAGAGACGGAATTGTAACTCGAACCGGATGACTTTCTGGAAGCATTTTTTGCGAATTTCATGATTTAGAATATAGAACTTAAATTACCTGGTCAATGAAAGAAGTTTCGGAGAACCCACAGGCTTCGGATCTTGCGCAGAGCACCTTCTCCTTCGCCGTTGCGGCGACGCAATTAAAAGCGACGCTCCACGATTGCGCTCCTCTTCAGTGACAACGATTTCAGGCACAAATCCAAGATGCGACTTTGCGCGAGCTGGCATTTGGCTCAATTCCAATAAATGTGGAGTCGGAGCACTGCAAATGCTCTGACGTGTTGAGGTGCTTGACGTGGCATCAGTAGCCTGCTCCTTGACACGTTTGAGGCTAGGAGACCTTGGGACGATGAGGGAGTTCATTCGAATATACTCCATTTCTGGAAAAAAATGGATTCGTGCTCAGATTCACAAGGGAACCTCATGAGGTCGTTAACATACTTTAGAAGAAGATCTAGGTCGTCTGATACAGTTTTTTATGCTGATCAACATCCTGTATCTAACTTTTGCTGAACTCCCCGCAGAAAGCCGAAAATTGAGCTCAAAGCTTGCTCTGAATACTTGAAATATTAAAAAAATTTTACTTTTCAGTTTTTTGAGTAAATTACCTAAACAGTTGGAAATTATTTTTTAGTTATTACAACGTTTTTTTCATCTACCCGTGAGTTTTCAAAAAATGTTGTGATTTTTTTACGGGCAAACAAAATTTTTTTGAAAATCGCTCAGACTTCCTAAATTGTCACATTTTCGTCGTGTATACACACAACACACACAGCTTGACGTAAATGTTCACAAAACCAAAAATATTGGTTTTTGAAGTTTGCAGTGGAGAAAATTGGCTAGGTGTCAAATGTGAAGAGAATGAAAAATAACACAAGATCCGATGAAGTTTGCTGAATTTTCTTCAGTTTCAACATTTTCATCATTGTTATTCTGATTTTGGTCAAAACTTAGAATCACCATTTTCAGCTTTCTGTGCGGAATTCAGCGAAAGTTAGAAGCGGGATGTTGATCAGCACAAAAAACTGTATCAGATGGCAAAGACAAACTTTGAGCTCAATTTTCAGCTCTCCGCGCAGAGCTCATCAAAAGTTAGATACAGGATATTGATCAGCATGAAAAACTGTATCAGATGGCGTAGTCAAACTTTGAGCTCAATTTTCAGCTTTCCGCGCAGAGTTGGACAAAATTTAAATACAGGATGTTGAACAGCATAAAACACTGTATCACATGACATTGACAAACTTCGAGCTCATTTTTCAGCTTTCGGTGCAGAGCTGCGCAAAAGTTAGATAAAGGATATTGATCAGCATAAAAAACTGTATCAGATGGCGTAGTCAAACTTTGAGCTCAATTTTCAGCTCTCCGCGCAGAGGTCATCAAAAGTTAGATACAGGATATTGATCAGCACGAAAAACTGTATCAGATGATATGAGCAAACTTTGAGCTCAATTTTCAGCCCTCCCCGCTGAGCTTATCAAAAGTTAGATACAAGATCTTGAAAAGCATAAAAAACTGTATCAGATGACAAAACTTAACCCCCTCATAAAGTTCCTTTTCAAAAGCATACCATCCGTAACAGGCGGTGTATCACAAGTCGACTTGCTCCTTCTCGAGCTCCTCGACAACGATCTCCTACTCCTCTCCTTCAAATCCCTTATCCAATCCTGCGCCTTCTTCTTCGCATCCTTCAACTTTTGCCGCTGCCGTGCCATCTCATCAACCTCTACACGCATCTGCATCGACGCCATCATCAATGTCACCTGATCATCAAGGCTCTGATGCGGTCGAATTGAGCGAAACATGAGGAGGATGATAATGGAGGCGAACGCCCCTATTATAGTTATTGCGTACATATCGGCGCCAAATTTGTTGTCCTGAATACAAACTTTTTTTTGGCAGAGGGGGGGGGGTATATTTTGAGTACAGAAGACAAAACTACAGTAATTTTTCTCGAGAATTATTTTTGGTAAATTTTCGTGGGAAAAAAGCTGAGACTCAGGAAGTTTTTCGGACGTTTCAGAAAATAGAAAAAGCTTGTCAAATTGTGAAAAAAATCTGGAATTTTTTGACGAGTTCTATATATATTTTTGAGAACTAGTCAACCACCCGTCGTTCAAAAATAAAAAGATAAGTGATCCCCAAAATTACAGAATTTTTGAGAAAAATTTTTTTGTGCACACAGTCTTGTACCACTTGCTCTTTTACCACCACAGTACAAAAATAAAAGAAATTTTCTCAAACAATTTTTGTAATTCTATTTTTGGCTTCGAAACCGGACGTTTGAAAACCGGGTTCACTTTTAATAATAGGTGTGGGTACAGCGTCTGGATCAGTCAATATTGGACCTACCTAAATTAGGTGACAACTTGGGTATAGCTCTGTTTTGGTGCAAAATAAACATCATCACGATGCTCGCCATACCCGAAAACCTATTGTTTAAAAATTTAAATACATTTTCTTAAAAGTGAACCCGGTTTTAAACGTCCGGCTTCGAAACGTCGCGTTGCCCTATTTTTACATATTTTGCCAAAGTTCAGAAAAAATTCAGATTCCTATTCTTCTAGATATCATCCAACAAAAACAGGAGCACATTGCTGATACCTTTGAGCACAATTGTGCCAAATATGGAGCCAAACGGAGCATTTTGAGCCAATTTATGACGGTTTAAAAACCAACAACTTTAGTTTGGATTCTAGATGGGATCTTTGGAGCTAAAATTCACACATTGAGAATCGCTTTCAGAAAAAACCGAACACAGGATATTAATCAGGGTTCAAAAATCTATCGAATGATATATTTCACATAGAAAATTTCATTTTCTAACATAGCGACTAAGTATTAAATAGTCAAACGCGCTCTATTGATAATCTATAAGCTTTTGCTGTGAGAAATAGAAAACTGAAACTACAGTACCCTCTCAAAACCTGCCTGCACATCTTACTCACCGCCGCCGCCTTCGCCTCCAACTGATTTTGCAACACTTTGACCGCATGTATCACATTCACCGTACAATTCATATTATCCAACATTGACTGATTGAGCCCAAGAAACGGGAAGCGGCTCATTTTCAGCAGCAAACACAACGAATATTCTGAAATCCGACAAGAAATAAATGGAGATAGAGAGGCGTTGTCAAGGCGATTAGTAAAATAAGCGGAGGACGACAGGAGAAAAAAAAATGCAAAATGCAAAAAAAATATCGACGTGGACTTCCCTTGGAACAGCAACAAAAAGAACAATGATAAAATTTGCGGTCATTTTTTCAAAAAGAGATTCATGTGATGGACATTTTGCAGAAGAATAGAGATGAATTTGTAATTGTAGACGGTGGTTTTATGGTGCCGGCGGTCAAAAAGTATGTGCCGAATTTGAAGGAGAAGAATGGCAAGGAGATGTTGAAATTTAATGAGGTGTTTCGTGAACGATATCATATATTGGTGAGGTGGATTGGGGGGTCTAGAAAGTCAAATGGTGGCCTAGAAAGCCTAGTGGTGGCCTAGAATCTCAATAAATGGCTTAGGAACTTTGCTTAGAAATTTTGTGACTTAGTATTTTTGATATGTAACCTGAATAGCCGACAGTTGACCTAGAAACCCGAATTGATAGCCTAGGATCCCGATCGATGGCCTAGGAACCCGAATCGATAGCCTAGCAAGCCTAGTGGTGGCCTAGGATCCCAATCAGTGGCCTAGAATCCTGATTGACGGTCTAAAATGCCAGTTGGTGGCCTAGAAATCCAATTGATGGCCTAGAATCCCGATGGATAGCTCAGAAAGCCAAGAAATGACCTGGAAAGCCGATTGGTGGCCTAGAAAATCCAAGTGGCGTCCTAGAGTCCCATTAAATGGCCTAGAAACCCGAATTGATAGCCTAGAAAGCCAAGTGATGGCCTAGAAAATCAATACCTGACCTAGGAAATCAACTAGTGGTCTAGAAAACCCAATTGCTGGGCTAGAATCCCAATTGATGGCCTAGAATTATGATCGGTAGCCTAGAATCCCGATCGATGGCCTAGGAACCCGAATTGATAGCCTAACAAGCCTAGTAGTGGCCTAAAATCCCAATCAGTGGCCTAGAAAATCAATACATGACCTAGAAAATCAACTAGTAGTCTAGAAAGCCCAATTGATGGCCTAGAAAACATAACTACTGACATAGAAACCCAATTCATGGCCTAGAATCCCGATGGATAGCTCAGAAAGCCAAGAAATGGCCTGGAAAGCCGATTGGTGGTCTAGAAAATCCAAGCGGTGGCCTAGAATCCCATTTGATGGCCTAGAAAATCCACTAGTGGTCTAGAAAACCCAATTGGTGGTCTAGAAAATCCAAGCGGTGGTCTAGAATCCCATTTGATGGCCTAGAAACCCGATTGATGGCCTAGAATCCCATTTGATGGCCTAGAAACCCGAGTGGTGGCCTAGACTGCCAATCGGTGGCCTAGAAAATCAACACATGACCTAGAAAATCAATTAGTGATCTAGAAAACCTAATTGGTGGCCTAGAAAACATAATTACTGACATAGAAACACAATTCTTGACCTAGAAATCAAATTCATGGCCTAGAACACCAAATTCATGACCTAAAAACAGAGCCAAGTTTTTCTCACCGTAAAAAAAGAACCTATTTTTGCAGGGCCTGATCGGTCGCGGTGGTTACGGTCAAATCTACTACGCCAACGACATGACGAACCAAGACGAGCTCGTCATCAAAACCGAGCCAAAAATGCGAAAAGGCGCGGTCACAAAACGAATGCTCCTCGAGCAAAAGATACTGTATCGACTCCAAGGTCGACCTCACGTGCCAATTATGATCGGCTCAGGGCATACGGATATCATGAATTTTATAGGTGAGCAAGCGAATCTGGGAAGGAATTATAGGATATTTTTTTTGCTAGCCATGCAACTGCTTGGCCCGAACGTTGGTGATTTGAAAAAGCGAAGCCCGGTGAAGCGATTGAGCCCCTCGACGGTGTCGCGAGTCATCATTCAAGGAATCGCAGCTCTTCGCGACGTGCACTCGCTAGGCTATATTCATCGAGACGTGAAACCGGCGAATATGTGCTTTGGAATCACTCAACTCACACGACACGTGCTCAAACTCGTTGATTATGGGCTTGTGAGAAGATTTAAGAACGACGATGGCTCTTGGCGAAGACAACGAAGTCGACCTGGATTTCGTGGGACGCTTCGTTACGTGTCGCCACGTGTGCATGATAAGAAGGAGCAGAGCCCAGCTGATGATTTGGTGTCAATGGCGTACTCGGGGGTGGAGCTACTACTTATGAATCTACCATGGAAACTTGTGGCGATGGACGAGTTGAAGGAGGCTAAAGAAGAATTTGTAAGCCTTTAATCCCTTTAATATCCCCCTAAAATGAATCAATTTTTAGCAACAATCGAGTTCACCGTACCTAACACTTTGCGGGTCCTACTACGCCCTGTTTTGCCGCGCAATTTTCAGTCTATCCCCGTTGGACGAGCCCGATTACACTGCGCTTCAATCGCTGATATTTGACATGATGGGTGGGAAAATGATGAAAGACACGTATGATTGGGAGGAGAATTATCGCGAAGTGTTTGACGCGAGTTCGGAAGGAACTCGGACACCACAAAAACGGAATGAGTTGTGGAAACACTTGAAAGATGTGGATTAATATTGCTTTTTTTTGCTCGCCGAAAACACACATAAATTATTTAATTTCAAATTGCCTCCCTTCGCTAGAGCGCACATGCTGCATTGAAAAATTATTTTTGTTTTTTTTCTTTTTTAACCACTTTAAAACATTTTTCAACAACAAAAAAAGAGAGATATTGAGTGAGAAACAACAAAAAAGTATATATAACACATGATACTTTGTTATTCATAACCCTCTCTATCAACAGAGTTTTATTTTTCTGCTGAACCAGTTTTTGATCAATTTTTAAATCTAGGCACATTTTTTTAATATTTACCCATGTTTGAACAGACCGCAACATAAAATATTTATCGATTTTGAATATTTTTCTTTGATTTAAAAAAAAAAAGTTCTATTATAAAGTGATTTCCAGGAATGGACATGGACATGACACTGCATTTCGGAGAGCGCGAGAAGATTCTGTTCTCATGGTGGAAGACGGGGAGTGTGCTCGGCATGGCTGTCTCGATGCTCATCACATTCCTCCTCTGCATCCTCTACGAAGCCATCAAATCGTTTCGATATTTTCTAGCAGTTTGGGAAAAACAGAAACGACTTCAACAAGCGGCAGAGGAGGCGATCACAAATCGACAGGATTATGCGGGTGATTCGATGTCGGATGTGCATATTCCGCCGATTGTGCAGTTTTCAGGGTGAGCCATTTATCAAGGATATATTTTGAAAAAGCGAAAACTAAGCCAAAAAGATTTTTAAAAAGCAAAAAAAATGACAAATCCAAACTTTGAATATCAAAGAAAGTCGCCAAATTTTTCAAAAATTAACGGTTTTCAGATCATTCTGGTTCGCTCAGATCTCTGGTCCAAAAATAGAAAATTATAAAGTCTCCGGTTAAAATTCTAATTCTTAGATGTCACCCGAAGAACAAACAAGCAAAAAATTTGGAAAATTTACGATTTTTCTCAGTCAATCAAAAATGTTTGAAAAAACTCGTGGGAAATTTTTTTGAAATATTGTTTTCAAAATAATGATCAATTCATGTTGAAAAAATAGAAGATTGTAAATTCACAGTATAAAATTCCTAGTTTCAAAAATTTTCATTCAAAAATTCTGAAAAATATCGAAGAATGTCGTCAAATTTTTAAAGTTTACCAGTTTTTAGGATCATTTTCGTTCGTCCATATCTCTGGTCCAAAGTCGCATTCTTAAATTCCAGCCGGAGAACAAAAATCAAAAAATGCGGCAAATTTACGATGTGGAAAACAATATATTAATTTTTTTTCTCAGTGAATCAAAAATGTTTGAAAAAAACTCGTGGGAAAATTGGAAAAAAACGTTGTTAGATGTCTTCAAATATATAAACTCATTGATAAATTTTTCCAGCTACATCCGGAAGCTATTCACCAAATACCGTTTGGCACAAGGTGCTCTTTATGGTGTCCAAGTGCTTCTCGCCTACATCCTCATGCTCATCGTCATGACCTTCAACGTCAACCTCATCCTTTCAGTTGCAGTTGGCGAAGCTGTCGGCTACTTTCTCTTCACCGGCACCCCTTTTGTTGATGGTCAAGTCACCGATTGTTGCTAACCGGGTAATTTTTTGTTGTTGTAATCTTGCCGAAAACTTTGTCATATCGAATCTCGTGTTTATTTCCCTCCTCAGTGGAACTGGTCCAGTAACTAATAATATATAAAAAATAATAATAATAAATTATTGTTCATTGATGGCATCGATGTGTAGGTGGCGAATTTGACCATTGGCGAGGCGTTGATTCAAAATCGGTTGGATTGGTTGTCTATAAGACCCTGTGATCTCTTCAGGACTCCGCACAACTTGCGGAACAATTGCTGCCGGCGCCGGAGCATACGTATTATACCCATTTGCCGGTGACATGGTTGGCATTGCCCCAACTATTGTCTCAACTGGTTTGCTCGCCGAGCCCGGCTGAATTGCATCGACCACTGGTCTTCCTGCCCCACCTTGTTGTGGAAGTCCGATACTGGCGAGATTCGAGATCTCGAATCGATTGGCTGGTCCAGTCTTGGCGAATCGATCGATATGCGTGTCGTATTTGTCCAAAGCGCCGTCGTGTTGGCGAAAGTTTTGCGGAGCGAACACTTGTGCCGCGCCATTTTTCTCGAAGAATTGGGAGAGCTGGAATGAAATAGATATCATTTTGTAGATCTTGACTCGCTGAACAAAAATCAGTGATCAATTTTCACGCATCGCCTCTCTGAAGCTCAAATTGAGCCCAGAAGTTTTCTTGATTAAATGACTGTATTACAGGGTTATGAAAAGAAACCCTGGAAGGTGAAAAAATGTGCAAAGCTCAACAAAAAAATAAACCGTGTTTAAAATCGGTGGGAAATAGGCTCCGGGACATTTCAAAAACGCACATTTTTTTTCAAAAAAGAAAAAAATAAAGGTGGTCATAAAGTGATATTTGCATCTTATTTTTTATCGAAAAAATCAACAAAAATTCAAATTTGTGGCATTTTTTGGACATTTCGAAACCGGTTGAACCTAATTTTAAAAAAATGGTTGAGATTCTGATACGCCAAACATGATAGCAATGTTCATTTTTCACCAAAAAAGAGCTGCACCTGAGTTTCCCCTATATTAGGTCCAAGTATGAGTGGAAAAGGGGTATTTGAGTATGTCGAACGTCATGGTGATGTTTATTTTGAACCGAAATAAGGTTTCACTCTAGTTTGGACCTGCTTCAAGTTAAAAATGAACAGAAAAGTCTGTGTCAGTCAGTTATAGACTTAAGGTGAAACTCTATTTTGGTTCAAAATAAACTTCACCATGACGTTAGCCATGCTCAATTACCCTTTTCTGAGATTTCATCGAAATCTGGACCTAAAATAGGGAAAAACTCAGGTGCAGCTCTTTTTTGGTGAAAAATGAACATGACCATCGTGTTTGGTGTAACTGAAAACGTTTGGTTCCAAAATCTTAACCACTTACCGCCGTCGGTAGATCATTATTGACACCACTCCTTGTCAAATACTTGGCCGCATCGGACCACATCGAAGGGCTCATCAACGCCTCCATCCCTCTAGCCTGATTGTTGTTTCGATCCAGACTTCCCACCGACGTCGGCAACATTGGCCCAGTTTCCGCAATCTTGGCGCCCTTTTGCACAATTGTCTTGAGAATCGAGTCGAGATTCGGGTTATCCAGTAGACCTCGAAGAACCTCCTGGTTCTGATGTTGGCGAACAATCGGGCGGACCGGCGGCAAATCGGGGAAGAGCACGTTTTGTTGAGAGGCGCTGATTTGGAGAGGTCTCGCCAGATGCACACGTTCAGCATTTGGTGAAGCGCTGGCGCCAGCGCTGAACGGCATTTTTACATGAGGAATGGTGAGGTGTTGATCGATTTTGGTGGGTGACGGTGGTGGTGGAGGTGGGTGAACTTGTTGGTGTCGCGAGGAGATGGCGAAAGATGGTGGTGGTGGCTTGACCTCGAGCTGGAACATTAAAGCAGTTATCCGGGTTAACTCTAAATGTTGAGCGAGAAAGTGTGCTCTATTGCGAAGACATTTCTGAAGAATCTAACAAAGTGTGTCCCTTTAACCTAGAAAATTCGAAAAATGGGTCTCATTTAACGCGGAATTTCATGGCGATTCTGAAAATCACAAAATTTCAGAAAGATTCTGATGCCTTAAGCAAGAAATATCATCTTGAATACGTTTGCCCATGAGAGAGAAAATGTGCTCTATTGCAAACACTCAAAAAACCTTCTTTTTTTTCAAATTTTCTTGCCTTGTTTGAGAAAAATTGTGCATACACTTTACGCACACACGGTGACCACAACTTGCACACTTTCTTATATGGGATTAAATCTGCACACACTGAATTTTACGAACAATTGTGAGTGTGTGCATGGTCTACCGTAATCGAACTGCAAACATCTCCACGCGCCTTCAAGCAAAATTCTAAAGAAGGCGCGTGGGTCTCGTAGCGAATGGCGATGGAAGGCCGTTTGTAATAGTTCAATAGAGCGCATATGAACCACTGAGCAAAATTTTTAAGGTTCGAATTATCAATAGGGCGCTTTTAATTTCCAGAACAAAAACTACAGTAGTCCTGGACTCTTTCCACAGTACCTTCCTTTATATTTACAGTACCTCCCTCCCCAACCCACCGGTTCATCAGGCGTCTCCAAAATCGACTCCCCATCCATCTTGGCCGGCTTCTCTTCAAAAATCTGCATAATCCGGAACTGATACGACCCGGGCACAGCGGCTAGCGATTGCTCAATCTGCTGACGTCGTTCATTACCCGACAGCCCGGCTGACGTGGCAATTTGCCGGATTTTTTGCGCGGTCTGGAAGCGGGGAACTTATTGATTGATTTAATTTGAACAGGAAGGGGGTTCTTACACTATACATCTCTGGTGGGAGTTGTGACATTTTGGAGGACATTTCGGTTTCGCGCCGCTTTTGAATACGGTCAAATGAGTCGCTGAAACAAATTTAAAAAAAAAAAAATGAGGAACCGCCATGAGCGGATTCGATCCCACGACCTTCTACACCAAAAACCAACACTCACCGTATTTGCCCCATTACCTTTGGGGTCACCGTCCCTTTATGAAGTAGAAAAACGGATGCCTCGGCCATTTTTTGAATCGGCGCCTTGTTACACGACGACATCACCGCGTGTATATATTCAATTATCGATTGATCGGGAATATGTTCGGTGGCGAGTTGGGTGGCGTCGGTGGCAAACTCGGCGTCACAATCGCCAGAGATTTTGGCGATGTTATTGGCGTCGGTGATAATGGAGAGCATTGGGCTCACCAGGAGGGTGAGAGTGATGATAATGTGAGCCGTGTATCTCATTCTATATCATGCTGTAATTCTTTAACGTGGACTTCTGGAGCTCCTTATTTCAGTAGAAGGCTAACTTCATAACTCGGCTCAAAATGCTCCATTTGGCTCCATATTTTGCACAATTATGCTCAAAGGTATCAGCAGTAAGCTCCAGATTTTGTAGGATTCTATCTGAAAAAAGGAAAGCAAAAATTTTTTTTTTTTAATTTTTGCAAACTGTTTTCATAGATTAAATGTCTTTCTGGGTTTAGAGGTTTTTAGGAGAGTTCAAAATGGTCTCGCAGCGAGAATCGCCCGGAAATTCAAATTTCTATTTCAATGTGAAGCAATGGAGCGCACTTGCTGAGTGAGTCTCCTTTTCTCTCGTTTGTACGTGAAGAAGTGGAAAAAAGTGTGCAAATTGTCGTGAAGTGTGTGCACAACTTTTTTCGAACGAACCAATTGTGCTCTTTGCAATAGAGCACACTCTCTCGCTCAAACTTACAGACAAACCCTTTTTTTAATCCAAAATTTTCATTAAAAAGTCCCTAAAAACATACTGACTATAAAAAACAAAAAAATGGGGATTTTCAGTAAAAAATTTCGAGCTTTTCGATTTTTCTAGATACCGCCCTACAAAAACTGGAGTACTTTGTGCAAAATATGGAGCCAAACGGAGCATTTTGAGCCAAGTTATGACGATTTAAAAACCAACACTGTACGAATTTCCACTTGAACAATAAAAAACAATAACAAACATCCATAATACACCAAAAAAAAAACCGCAATAAAACACAACATTATGAGAAATAATAAGCTACTTCTACTTCTCCAATGCGCAACCGCAAAAAAGGGATTGACTAGTTCTTATAAGGGAGGATGAGGGTATAGCGGCGGTAACCGGTTGAAGTACTTGTGAAGTAGGAAATCTTTTTTCACTTTTTCAAAAAAAAATTATCGCTCAATTTCTATTGGCAAGGGTAAATGGCATGTAATTGGGTGTCAATTATGTGGAAAATGCTTGAAATTAAAAGAATGGGGGGGAGGTCTTAAAGCAACACGCCAAGCTAAAAACAATGAAAACAGAATATTTTCAGCCAAGTGAGTTCGTGAACTTTTCTGAAATGGCATATATGAAAAAAATTTCGAAAAAGTGCAGGCCTGCATTTGAAAATCATTAAAACAAAAAAAATTTAAAATATTGATTTTTCCGAGAAACAACGTGAGTGTTTACACGGAATTAATTCTCCTACAGTAACCACGTGTTTAAAAAAAAAAAAAAAAAGTTTCGCCTGCGGCAGGGATCGAACACACAACCACCCACTCCATGCAACCTCCTCCTCCCGGCTGCGCCACCTCAACACATTTTGCACCGTTCTTAATTGTTTACACTATTTCGATGTTTTATTTTTTATGCAATGGTGAAAAAATCGTGAAGCTTTGAAGCATGTTTTTTGGAGCTCAGCTGACCGAAACGCAGCTAATTTTTACAGGATCGTTTCTAGCGCATCGAAAACTACCAGACTATATATGTTTCATTTGAAAGTCCCACTTCCAAATGTGAAGGTTCCCTTGTTAGAGAAAAAATATAGGATTCAGGATATAGGGTATAGGATACAGGAGATTCAGGATTCAGAATATAGGATCCAAGATTCAGTATATAGGGTTCAGAATATAATATTCAGGTAGTAGGATTCACGGTATCGGATATAGAATTCAGAATATAGGATCCAGGATATACCATATAGGCTCCACGTAAAAAAATTAAAGAATATTTATTGAGTAGGTACTTTTTGAACTTAGCTAAAATCGATACCAACAAAAATCTATTTGGACTTGAAGCGAACATTGTCAAAATAAAAATCCCAAAAAAAAAAGAAATCACAATATTTTCAGCCAAGTGAATTTCAGCTATTTGAATTTTGCCATGTGAAAAAAGCATTATCTACAAAATATGCGCTTCATAAATATGAATATTCGTATTTTTTACGTGAACTTTTTCTCTGGGTCTCTATACAATAATCAAACTCTCTCTAATCCAACAAAGTTCACGTAAAAAATACAAATATTCATCTTTTTGAAACGTGTGCTGGAAATGATCTGATTTGGCTTCAATTTTCAAACGATCTCTGAAATATCGTGTAGTTCTCTTGGATCATAGGGTCAATTTCATATGAAAACGAAGAAATACAATATTTTCAGAAATATTAACAATTTTCTGATAATGTACAAAAATATTGAAAAACTCACATATTTTCAGCAAAAATGATGCTGAAATTAAGCTCGGTGTGTTGCTTTAAAGAAAACCTTCACCACATCCACACCAAGAGCACAAAAACATATGAGAGCTCCGGTCAAGCTCTCTCTTGGACAACAAATAAACTTCCTTTTCATGTTTTTGTTTATTTTTGTGTCTACATTGTTGTAATTCAATATACTGTCACATGTACATATACATCTTTTGAATATACTCATCTTTTCCTCGAGAACAAGAACAACAAGAGAAATTGCGTAGAGTTAAGAAGCGGAACATCATTCGCGTCGAAAATCAAGGTCAAAAATGACACTTTAAATAGCCCTCACAAAAATCAGAAATAAACAAGATGATGCTTCTACTACTAGTAGTAATACTTCCAATCTTCCACTGTGTGGTGACGATTCCAGAACAGCCGGTGAAACCTGTTCCAGATGGTACGTTAGGTGATCTTGGTCCAATATCCATGTCCAGTTCTTCTTTTGCAGCCAAGCCTTTGATAATCACCCGTTTCAAAAGTCTCATCTCCGACTTTCTCACCGATGCTCAACTCTCCAAAGCGATCGATATTTCGGCTGTTGGAATGCATAAGGGCCACAAATTGGAGAAAATTCTTGATGGTAAAGTACAGTACACCTACAGTACCCCATTAAAATATGCTGTATATTTCAGATCTCTCCACATTCTTGAAAAAGAACCTGACAACCGCGCAATTATCGGATTTGGTAAAAGCGCGCAAAGGGGTCAAACTCGATCACGAGACACTGGACCTCATGGAATCGCGTATTGAGAGAATCATAATTTACTCTGTTGACCCGGCGGCAGAACAAATTCACTTACATGCGACGAGACCATCGTTGGCGTTTTCGCTGATGGCGCAAACATTGAATGAGCGATTTGTGAATAGTGTCAAATCGTTGATTCGCGATATTTTGTCGGAGAAGGAGTATGAGGAGTTGACCAAGAGTTTCAGCCCGAAAATTGTTAAATTGTGAGAATTTTTTTTTGAAATATAAACAGGATTAGAAAATATTCGTCTTTTTTTGTTTTTTTTTAAAATAAAAATATTTTTTATAAACAAAACTATTTCAAAATCGTTTCGAGTCGAACTTCAACGAAAATCCGCTGGGCTTGATGTGTTCCGGTTTCACTTCCAATTGTTTGTACAATTTCGCTGTTTTCGCGTCCTGAAAAAAAAACCCAATGAGGTTAAAGAAATATGATTCAGGAAAACTCACCACAACAATTTCAGGTTTTGAGAGAGCTTGTTGTTTTTTGTTGGCCGGTGGTGGCGCTTGATTCTGCTCACTTTTGGCGGGGAATGTTGGGAAATCTTCTGGCGGCACAGGTAGAGGTTCTTCGCTGTAAAGAAAAAATGTTGGTCAGTAATAGTAGAGGAGAGTAGAAATTTTTTCGATTTATGAATGATAGTCGATTGTGAAAAAATGACAGAGAACTATTTGAGATTTTTTATAAAGCTTCATAAAACAAACGAAACAGTAAATTTGAATTTCGAGTTGGACAAAATCCAATCAAATTTATTAAAACTATAAGTTTTGAGATTTTAGCTAAAGATCCACAATTTAAAATTATTTTTTTGTTCTGAAGAAAACACCAAGCAACTTACCTAAACCATTCATGTCGCAACGCTTCTGAAGCATCAATTCTATTCTTCGGATCATACGTCAAAAATCGCATCAACAACTTGAATCCCGTATCATCCAACAATCTTCCCGACAAGAACTGCTTCCTCAACTGATTGTACGGATAATTCTCAAACGACAACTTCTTCCATCCTTCGAGCTCAACAACATCCGGCCATATTTTTTCCGTCGGCGTTCCGAGTTCCTAGAAAAAACAAAAACTTTTAGTTAATTTTCAATCAGAGGGTGAATAAAAAATGGGCTTACCATGAAAATTTTCTTGATTTGTTCAAGTTCACCTCTTCCAGGGAATAGTGGCTTGAGGAGAATTATTTCTGCCATGATACAACCGATTGACCAAATATCCACTGGCGTCGAATAGTACTGAAAAACGGGTTTGCTTTCAAAATTGTTTACTAGGAGAAAAATGAGGCTTACCTTAGTTCCCAGCAACAATTCAGGCGATCTATACCATAAAGTGACAACGATGGATGTGAACTTTTTTAATGGATCTCCGTATTCGCGAGCAAGTCCAAAATCAGCAATCTGCAAAAAAAAATTGTTTTATGGAACATCTGGAGATTGTGAATGAAGTATATGCCAAGATACCGCGTTTCATTTTTGCGAAACGTTTCGCTGAACGGTGATATTGGGATTTTCGATTTTCGGTAAAATCGTTGATTTCAAAGCTACCCGCCGTACAAAGTGGTCAACGTTAATTGAACTATAAATATAAATATTGGGTAATTTGACATTCTGGACAAAATTTTACAATTTTTTTTTGAAAATTCATAAGAATACTTTTTTTTCCGCAAAACCTGATTACAAGGTATTTTTCAGCATCTGAAGATCTATATAAACCCCTCACCTTCAATACTCCTTTATGCGACATTAGCAAATTCGACGTCTTCAAATCTCGATGCAATATCCATAGTTTATGCATGTGCTCAATTCCCGACAATAACTGATGTAACAACGTCTTCTGCTCTCCCGGCGAAAATCTCTTATTCCTCTTCTTCATCGTGTCTAGCAAACTTTTCAGATCATGCTCTACGAATTCCATGGCCATATAAATCTTATCCATATGCGTGCCAATAAGAATTTCCTTGACATTCACAATATTTGGATGATTTCCTGCTTTTAGCAACATATTGATTTCTCTTAACGCGGTGATCGGGAAGCCATCTTTCTCTTTCTCCATTTTCAATCGTTTCAACGCCACAATTTCATCGGTTCGCTTGTCTTTTCCTCGATATACCACACCAAAAGTACCTTCATCAACCTTATTCACACATTCATATTCGGCAATATTCCGGCATCCCATGATTCCTGGATAGAATACGGGGAGTTTACTGATAAGCTCTTTTTGATAAACATCTTCTAGCCGTTTTCTTGTGTCGGGTGCTAACATTTCCTTCTGTTCGGCGGTTAAATCTTGCCATTTCACATTGGGATTCATCTCTTCTTCTTCTTCCTCCTCTTCATCTGAATTCTTCTCATCGTAATGTTTCTCGTCATCGTCGTCAAGTATTTCAACATCCGAAGCTACTGGAGAACCCACCGGAGTTAGATCGTCATCACTTTCGAACTTTGAATATTTTTTAGGACCGGCTTCGGCCTCCAAAGTGAAGGTAGAAATTGGTTTTTCTTCATCCAATATTTCTACCGGCGACATTTCCACATCCTGGATCTCAATAACCTCATCAGATGGTTTCTTTGGTTTTGGGTCGAGAACACGGTCGAATAGCTTCATATTCTGCTCATGTTTTTCTTTATCTTTCTGTGAAGATTTCGATTTTTTAGAAGGCTCTTTTTCTTCATCCGCACTGTTTCGTCGATGATGTTTTCTTTCTCGTTCACGCGATCTTTCTCGAGAGTGTCGTCGATGTTTTTCTCGATCATGCTTCCTTTCTCGATGATGTCTGGATGGTTCGGGAGATGGTGGTTCAACACGTTTTCTCTTTTCCCTTTCACGCTCGCGATTTTTTGCTGATCTTGGCTGAATTGTGAATCGCACATCATCGTCCTCCCCTTCACTCTCACTGTGCTTTCGTTTATTCATCTTGTTCAACAACTTCGCCCGTATTTCAGACTCTGTAAAAATATTTTTATTTAATTTTAAAAAATCGATTTGTAAACAAAACTCACCTTTTTGTGAACCATCTTCGTCGGACACTGATTGCTGGCGACGTTTGTGACTTTCGTCCGACAATTCGCCTTCGTCGTGAGAACTTCTACTCATTTTTCTGCGACTTTGAAAAAAATTAGTTTCGAAAATAAATAAAAGTAGAAATGCAAGCGTGCTCTAATGCAATTTTTCTGCAAACATCGTTTGTTTTTATGTGAACTTTCGACATTTTATTTGACGAGCACGCTATTTATTTTATTTTTTGCGATTTTTGAAAGAAAAAACAAACATTTGAAATAAAACTAAACAATTTTCAGCAAAAATGGCTCTTCCAGGAGAACGGTTCCATGTTCTCGCACAACTGGAACATTTGCAATCAAAATATACCGGAACTGGACATGCTGATATGAACCGTCATGATTGGGTGGTCAACCAAGTAAGTTTATTGAAATTATCGAATTGTTTTGATTTTTATTCAATCGGTTTTTAGCATCGAGACACACGGGCGTCACAAATGTCACATCCTGGAATGAACTCATTCATCGCAATCGTCGAAAACGAGAGCCGCGCCAGAACTCGATTCAACCTACTAAACCGAATGATTCAACCATGCGGACCTCCACCAGATAAAAATCCTCTCGATGATCTCTAAACACAATAAATTATTATTTATCGAAAATCTCAAATTTATTGTGAACGAAAATGGTTGACACCACGTCTAACTGTTCTTAGAAATAAAAATAGAACTATTTAAAATAAATTAAGGTTATGCGATTCATTGGCCAAACTTTAAGGAACATGTGGGTTTAAAATTTTCTATATATGTTTTTTTGAAAACGAGGTTTAAGGAACCGTCTAAGCCTTGAAAAGTCACCGTATTTGTTGCAACACAAAACAAACCCAATTAACTGGTATCCTTGGGGAAAGGAGGCTTTCGAAAAAGCAAGGCAAGAAAATTTGCCAATTTTTTTGTCAGTCGGTTATTCTACCTGTCATTGGTGTCATGTGATGGAAAAGGAGTCCTTCGAGAATCCGGACACTGCCAAGATTCTCAACGACAACTTCGTGTCAATCAAAGTTGACCGTGAAGAGCGTCCCGATGTCGACAAATTATACATGGCGTTTATAGTGGTGGGTAATATTTGGATTGGTGTAACTAGTCTCACTATTCCAGGCAGTAAGTGGTCATGGTGGTTGGCCAATGTCGGTATTTCTAACGCCAGACCTCGCCCCAATCACCGGCGGCACTTATTTTCCACCCGATGATAATCGTGGAATGATGGGATTCCCGACGATTCTTAAAATGATCAGTGGTGAATGGCAAAAAGATCACGAGAACTTGAAAAAGCAGGGAAGTATTGTCCTAGGACTTTTGAAAACAGGTAAGATTTCTTCAAAGAGAAAATGGGAAAAATAGATAACAACTGGATTTTCAGAAGCCTCAGTAGCTGGAGATGTGAAAGATTCTGATGAGATTTTCGAGGCACTATATGCCCATAAAAATTCGACATTTGATACAAAATTGGGAGGATTCGGCAAAGCTCCAAAGTTTCCAAAAGCTTGTAGGTTTTTTTTTATCTGGAGTTTTTCGACAAGACTTATATCCTCCAATAGGACGCTGATTAATATCCCATTTTTGCAAAACGAAATTTTTAGTACCCAATTTTAAGCCTTGAATTTTACACTGAAGATACAAAAAATGCTCGAAAAACCATGAAGTTCATATTTGCAAGGTTTTTCTTTGCTTCACTACAAACTTTGAATCTGAAATTTCAGCTTTAGGTTTCGCAAAAGTGAAAAGCGGAATGTTAAACTCGTCAACAACGTTTCCTTGTGAAATGTTGGCAGAGGTTTCGAATTATTATCGAATTAAAATGTCGATAATCGATTTCATGGCTTCCCCCATATAAAAATAACGCTGTTCTACAAATTTTCATTCATAATGTTTCTACTATTCCTATTATTCTCCCTTCACATAATTCCCAACCTTGCCCAAAATGATGATGAAGCGTCTGAAATCGCAAATAATCTTTTGGCAAGCCTCAATGAAGCGGTAGAGACAAATAATTCTGCTCTCTACAGGTCTCTTTTCGACCCTTCATTTGCCTGGAGTCTTTGTAACATCACAGTGACATACGCAGGACTATTTGAGAAAACGAAAAAGGCCAATTTCGTCACAATGTTTGGAGGGGAAACAAAAGCTAAAGCGTATAAGTCTAGAATTGTAAGAGATATTCTAAGGTTTAAGGTTCATGAAGAACCTCTAAATATTGATCGAATCCTTTATTTCGAAGCTAAAAAAATTGGGGAAGAATACAAGTTTATCAACCTGTATGGACCTATGAATTGTACAAATGTAACGACTACCTGGCAAGTTGAAGCGGTGGAAACTGGCATGGAAATTGTGAACAAGTTGAAAGAAGCGGGCGACACGAATAATCTCACATTATTCTTGTCGATTTTCCATGAGAAATTCAACATGACGATTTGTAAGAACACAATTTTATACAACGATCTTGGTTTGGGAAATAATCCGATCGTTGGGAACAAGACGCCGATGGTTGTTAATGCAATAATGGGAAAATATTATTTGAAGTTTGATGTGATTGAGAGTTTGGAGAAGGCAGCTGAGAGAATTTCATTGTTTGGGTATAATGTTGATGGAATATTCAAATTGATTAAAATTCAACCATTTGGGATTACATGTCCAGATGTGGCAGAGACAGAGACAACGACAATGGTGGAACCTGTAACACTTGAATGAATGAATTATTTTTCTGCTTTAGCCATTTTTCAACTCAGTTTTCGTCAAACGCAATTCTCAACGCGCGAAATTCAATTCCAAAGTTTTCAGCTAACTATAAAGTATTTAAAAGAACCCAAGAATCTTCATTTTTGCTGAAAACAAGGCTTTGAATTTAAAATTTCGGAATAAATTTAAAAAAAAAACTTACGTAACATTTCATTATTATTATTAGTCACGTGTATTGTTCAATTTTTTTTTATATATATTATCAGAAAATTGTATGAATTTCTATAAATACTACTCTATAGCTAAGGTTGCAAAATCGGGGGAACGGGCCGCCCGTTCGCCCGTTTGCTCGTTTACCCGAACGCCCGTTCGCCCGTTTGCCCGTTCATCCGTTTGCACGTTTGTCTTTTTTCATTATTATTTGTTTCGAACAAATGACCGGACAAACGGGCATTCGGGCGAACGGATAAACGGATGCGGGCGATCGGATAAACGGATGAACGGGCGTGCAGGGAAACGGGCGCGAGGATTTACGGGTGAACAGGCGTTTGTTTTTATAAGCCTACCTATAGCATAGCTAACTACCCGATATTTGATCATTTTTCCCTTTTTCCAATGTAAATTTCTAGTCTGAAAATTGTTTTCAGCATGTCAATATCTACAAAATTATATATATATATCTCGCTGAAAAACTCCACAGAACACAAAAATTCACGAAATATTTATTTTTTCCACTTTTATGTACCCTTGATTGTACAATTGTAAGGTCCAAAAATCTTTATCAACTTGTAATCATCTCCTCTTCTAATAGCTTGGAACTGCATTTTGTCATTCAACTCTTCTGGAGTTTCGCCAATGTAGAACCTTAAAAACTCGCCAACAAATTCCGAGTTATAAATTGTGTACGGATCGCCAGATGTAATAAACCTGAAGGGGTTCAGCGCCACACCTTCTTGCACCATTGTCTGGTAGGTCAGTGTGAAATTGCAATAGCTCCAAAAGAATGACGAGTCGAAGACAGAATGATACATTGTGAGATTGTATGGGTCTCTCATTGTGAGCATGATTTTTTTGGCGACTTCGAAAGCTTCTTCTCCATCGTCGGTGGCATTGAATAATGCGATTTGGAAAAATAGGAATAGTATTGGTAAAAACATCGATAATGCAAAAAATATGAGAAATGATCATATGAATTTTTATGTGAGGCACTTGATTCGATTATATTTCAACGATGTTGATCATTCGAAAATCTGGGATGCGTTGCGTGTAAGCGACGCGGTTAGAGTTGTCTGCAAAATTGCGTCGTAAACTTACTTTTTTGAATCTGCACACACCGAACTTGACGAACAATTGTGAAAACAGTGAGAAAGAAAAGAAATACAGCTTCGATATGTGTTTTCAATTTTCAGCATTGAATATTTCCAGAACAAAACTATTCGATATGAAAACAACAGTATTCTTGAGGTTCTCTGACTCGTTGAATCCGATTCTGATGTCAAAATACGCTGAAAATCGCTTTCAGAGAGAAAATTGCACATTATCAATAGAGCGCGTGGTACCGATTGAATTTTGGCTTATAGAGCGCACATAACCCACAGATAGGACTTTGTAAAAATTTTCAGATTGTTTTGGTCAGCCCTTATTCGATCTGAATGTGAACTTGTTTTTAGTTAAGCATAATTTATCTCGTAGAACTCCTTTAAGAATTTTTCACAAATTGAAAATTCATGGGAAAATTCTCAATAATGTTCTAAGAATTGAAAAATTATTTGAAACCGTCCAAAGGTCGAAAACTGGTATCTGAAAATAACAAGAAAAAGCTGGAATTCCACAGAACATTTCCGATTCTTGTTTTCAGCCGATCTCGACTTTCTCATCGCCTACGCCGCCGCCAACAACAAGCCACCCACCACCAAATGCACCGACACCATCAAAATGCTCGCCGCCACCCTCGACGCCATGTCACACGGCGGCATTCACGATCACATTGCCGGCGGATTTCATCGCTATTCGGTCGATGCTGAATGGCACGTGCCGCATTTCGAAAAAATGCTCTACGATCAAGCGCAACTGTTGGGCACTTATGCGGATTTTTATCGGCTTCAAAAAAGTGAAGAGGGTCGGAGGGTGATTGAGGATGTCTATGGGTATTTGATGCGTGAATTGCGTCATCCGGAAGGAGCGTTTTATTCGGCGCAAGATGCGGATTCGCTGCCAAGTCATGACGCAGAGAAAAAAGTTGAAGGCGCATTTGCTGTTTGGGAGAAGGAGGAGGTTCGTGCACTTCTAAAAGACCCGGTTTTCGATATCTTTTGTGAATATTTTGATGTGGAAGATGATGGAAACGTTGCGTCGGATCCGCACAACGAGTTCCGCAACAAAAATGTGTTGCGTAGACTGCTCACCAATCAAGAATGCGCCACCAATTTCAACCTAGAAGTCGCAAAACTTCTCGAAATCATTGAAGACGCTAAGAGGATCCTGTTGGCAGCGCGACGACAAAGACCCGCCCCACATTTGGACTCGAAAATGGTGTGCGCTTGGCAGGGATTGGCGATTAGCGGAATGGTGAAGGCGTATCAAGCACTGGGAGATTTGAAGTATTTAGAAGCGGCGGAGAAGTGTCGAGAGTTTGTGGAGAAGTATTTGCAGAATGCGGAGAGTGGCGAGTTGAGAAGGAGTGTTTATTTGGCCGACGATGGGAAAAGTATCGAATTTGGGTGAGCATTTTTTTTTGGAGTTATCCGTTCAAAATTTTTCTTGTCCAAGCTGAAAAAAACGTCAAAAACTCAACAAAAAAATATAAATCGCATTTAATATCGGTACCTTTTGTGTTGAAATTATCATTAAAAAATATAGGTGCACCTTTTTTCTCTCTCAAAATCTACAAATTTGTTTTTTTTTCAGTAAGATGTACCAATTTTAAATGCGTTTCATTTTTTGTTGAGCTTTGGACGTTTTTTTTTTCAGCTTTGACATCATACAAATAATTTTCTGAGAGGGAAATTAAAAAATTTTCTACTTTATCTTCAAATTTACCGGGAAACTATGGACCGCAAAATTGCGTGATAAATTTTTTTTTCGAATCTACAAACACCAAACTTTACGAACAATTGTGAGTGTGTGTTGAAAACAAAGAGAACAAAGAGAAAGAGACAGTTTCGATAGAGCACACATGACTCACTGAGCAGAAGTTTTCTTTGTTTGGTAGCCGAATTTTCAGAATTCATCTCAGCAAAAATATTCAAAACGTGAAAATTCGGTTTAAAAAAGATTTAAAAAAGCTTTTGGGTGTTAGTAACTTTTGGAAGAATTTTATATGGAATCACTAATTTTCCCAGTAATTCATGAGAATTCACAAACTTCTCAGTTTCGATCAGAGTGATTTCAGAATAATTCATTGATTTTATATACGTTTTAACTTTGAAACTTCAAGAGAGCCGAATTCTCAAACTTTTAACAGTTAAAACAATTATTTTTATTCGTTTCGAAACTGATTGACGTGAATTTATCACAAAAATAGGAAAATGTGGGGGGGATATAAAAGGACGACTTAGGGTGTATATATTGTTACATTTTGAAAGTGTATTGAATCCAATTATTATTCATTGTCTCCTTCATCACACATGAAGCCAATTAGCTGGTTTCTGACTGAAAATCATACATAAAAAGGTCCCCCATTGGCATACTGAAGTTAAAACCCCTCCAAACCCGAAAAATCCAAAAAAAATTAGATCTTCTTCTCTCAAAAACTAGTTTTTTTTCTGAAAAATTTCATATTTGAGATAATATGGTGCCGAATAACAGGTTCTAGACTACTTAGAACGCTAAAAGGGTCATAAGAACTCATGTTAAAACCAATTTTTAAGTAATAAAACCCCTCCTAAACAAAATATCCGGAAAAGTTAGAACCCCTGCATAACACCAGGTGGCGCCCCTTTTTATGTATGCTGAAAATAGCTCGAAAAGACTTGCTCAACTCATATCAAATTCCAGCAGCGACACCTTGGCATTCTCCGACGACTACGCCTTTCTCATCCAAGGTCTTCTAGACCTCTACACAGTCACCGGCAATGACAATGTCCTCAAAAACGCGCATCGTCTCCAAAACATCATGGATGAGAAGTTCTGGAATGGCAGTGGATATTATGTATCGGAAGAGAATCAAGAATCTGGAATCGGTGTGCGAATGGTTGAAGACCAAGATGGAGCGGAGCCATGCGCAACATCGATTGCCACAAATAATCTTCTAAGAATCTACGATATTTTGGAAGTTGAGAAGTTTCGGGATAACGCCAATTTGTGTCTTCGTGGAGCCGCTGAGCGATTGAACAAGTGAGAGAACCGTATTTTACGTTGGTTTTTAATTCTAGAATTTTTCAGAATCCCCATAGCTCTGCCAAAGTTAGCTGTCGCGCATCGAAGATGGCAAATTGGCTCGACGACATTTGTACTTGTTGGAAAATCGGATTCAGAGCTTCTTGAGACGACGAAAAAATTGTTGAATGAGAGGTTGATTTCGAATTTATCGGTTGTACATGTTCAGAAAGAAGGTGAGCGTTTTTTGACTTTGAAAATAGTACAAGAAAATTTGAACTCAGTGGGTCATGTGCGCTCTATCGAAACTTTCATTTTTTTTAAATAATTGATTTTTTCTTAAATATTACTTAAAATTTCTTTCTCGTTAGAAATTTCGTGGTTTTCAGCGTATTCGCCCAATGAAGAGGGTTCTCATTTCAGTGAAAATGTTAATTTCAAACTAAAAAATAATAAGTAGCTATGTTTTCATAGTTGTCCTAACATTTTTGTGTTAAAAAACCATTTTTTTTTTCAAATTTAAAAGCATGAAAATCAGAAAAAAAATTGTTCGACCCGTAGAAATCGATTCTGATATCAAAATCGGCCAAAAAATCCATTCAGGTTGAAATAATGTTTAAAAAATAATTAAATTTTGACAAATAATTTCAAAAAAATAGTTGTAGCTATGAAAAAAATTTTTTTTTGTGTAAAAAAACGCATTTTTTAAGTTTACCTGATAATCAGATTCCATCAGATTTTTTTAAAACCAATTTTTGTTCAAACACAACTTCAACTTTCTGGGTAAACTATTTTTGAATGAAATTTAACAACAGTTTAAATCGCACCCTATAAAAACCACAAAAAATTCAAATACAAACAAACGAGCTTATTCGCTCCATTGATAATAAAAAATTTCTTAGGACTACGGTTTGTGCATATTAACGTCAAATAGTATGTTTCTGTGCAAACACGTTTTTCTAGGAAAATTCACAAAAATTTCACAACTACAAAGAACAGAATTAAGCTGTCTAGTTGTCTTTAACATGATTTCATCAAAATATCCCTCCCAGACACCCTGTCATCATCCGGACCTTCTCATTCTGCCATGCTCTCCGGACCCCAGCCTGCTGTCTACATTTGCTCGGGATTCGTCTGCGGTCGACCACTCCGAACAGTTGAGGAAGTATTGGCCAAGTTTGAGAAAGATTTTTGAGTGTATATTCTGTTGTATTATAAAAAAATAGTAAATTCAAAATTCATATACACAATATTTAGAAATCCTAAACTCTATAATACACCTCCTTCTCGTGCTCGTGCTCAAGCTCTCTCTCTTCCTCGGCGTCCTCCTCGGCATCCTCAAAATCAAGAGCCGGATTGTTGATTTGCTCAAACATGGTGTGATGGTGATGGTGGTGTGGAGGAGTGGCGACGACGACGTCGTCAGTCTCCATGATTGTCGCATTTTTCAAAACGTCGCCGTTAACATCGGCGACAGTGTCGCGAAGTCGTGCGTGTCGCAGAAGAGCGTCGGTGAATGCGATGTTGTTGAAGTCACCGCGAGCGATTTGTTTGGCGTCTTCGGCGATCAAGTGCTGGAAATTTGAAAGGTTAGATGGTTAATTGCCTAGGTAACCAAAACGTGGCCTAGAATTCCAAAACGTGGCCTTGAAATCGGTTTAAAGCCTCGATTAAAGACACCTGGCCAATTGGAAAAATGTTCTTCTCCACTAAAAATTTTGAAATTAAAGAAACGAGCTTGTTCGCTCTGTTGATAGAAAATAATTTGTTTGTGCTACGGTTTTCTGCACATTTACGTCAAGTTGTGTGTTTGCACACAATTTACGGCGTCTGAGCGATTTTGAAAAAAAGGATATTTATTTTTTTTTCCTCGGTAAATCACAAAATTGGTGAAAACGTGTTTTACACATTGAAAACTCATGAGAAGATGAACAGAAATGTTGTAATAACTAAAAAATGATTTCCAACTGTCTAGGTGTCTTTAAGGCCTAGAGTATCTATTTTTGTTCAAACAAAAAAGCACCTAAACGTGGCCTAAGAACCCAAACTATGGCCTAGAAAACCAAGACTCACATTATATTTTCTAACAAGATTACTCTTATCCAACTGTCTGGCGCGTTTTTTATTGATCAAAATCGGCTTCAAGAATTGATGATTGACGTGATGCCAACTGAAAACAAGACAGCGTTTATGTTAAAGGGAGAGAGACGCAGAGAAAACCCACGTGTCACGAATCCAATGATGTCCCTTGAACCCGGCGATATCCTCCATTCCAACCATTGTGTGATCGATGAGCTGTAATACAGTACTCTTCCACCCCTGCCTGCGTATCTAACCAACCTGCTTGTAGATTGATTCAATCATATTATCTTCATGTTCTAGTTTCTTCTCGACTTGCAAGAATTCGGCGATTGGTTTGAGGGTGATTCCTTGGAGGAATACGGTGAAATAGATGACAATGATACAACTGGTGACAAACATATTTTTGGCGGGGATGAAGTCGGGGATAGCGACGACTAGACCGTAGGCAATCGCTCCACGCAAACCACCATAAGCCATGATGAATTGATCGACCTAGAACGTCCAGGCTAAATAGAAGGAAAGAAAAAGAAATGGAATGTGGCGGGGATTGAACCCGCGGCCTTTCGCACATGAGGCAGACGCGTTAACCACCACGCTATCTGTGCAGTTAAGCACGCTGCTTTCAATTGTATAGACAATTAATTACCTTGGTAAATTTATTCAAACGATACTTGTTCAAAATGCTGCACATCACCACAACTCCCAAAGTACGATAGATAAGACAGAAGACTACGGTCAACACCACAAATGGTGTATCCCAATGGTGATCGGAAGACACCGTTGACAAACCGAGGAAGACAAAGATGACTGTTTCGGATGCCATCGAGAGCACTTTGATGAAATAGTTGCTGGTGAGCATGATCTTCTCGTCGACGTTCTCTTTGACGTATTGATGCATGGCGGCACCGCAGAATGCGATGCTGGAAAAAATTACTGTATTTAAAATACAGTTAAAAAAAAATACTCACGCCATAATACTGGATAATCCCAACATTTCACCGACAAGATAGCAAGTGTAAGGGAGAACAATGATGAAGACCGGGTTGAGCACTCCGACTTGTTGAGAGTACCTGAATTTTTCTTCTTCTTCTTCTTCAAAACTCCTTTTTTGGGTGACTCACTTGGTGACAAAACTGGTGATAAAGGCAAAGATGAGGCCAAGAGCGACGCCACCAAATGCGATGACAAAGAACGAGATTCCACCATTGATATAGTCTTGGGTGATGACGTTTTCGGAGCCAATTTCGGAGAATGTTAGGAACATTCGGTAGAGTACCACAGCCACTCCGTCGTTGAGCAATGATTCACCGAAGACGCTGATGAAGAGGACCTCATTGACGCCGAGTTCTTCGAAGATGACAATGACAGCGACTGGATCAACATCAGCTGCGACTGAGCCGAAAAGGAGCATGTGCATTAAAGGGGTTTCCACGGAGAACAGGCCGGTGAGACCGATCGCCCAAAGGGAGAGAGCTGAAGAGATACTAGGGGATTATAGAGAGGCGCAGAGAAAGAACCCACCGATCGCAATAATATTAAACGAGGTGCCAATGAAGGCGAAGACTAGAATTGAGCCGAGGTTATCGAAAAACTCTCGAGCTGGCATGAAATAACCGGCATCGAAGATGAGGGGTGGTAGAAGGTAGAGCATGAAGACTTCGGATTCGAGGAAGAAGGCGTTTTTCGAGACGCCGACCAAGTTGAAGACGATTCCGATGATTAGACCGATCATAATCAGCAAGGCCGAGTCGGGGAAAAGACTGTTGAGATGGGGAATGAGGTTGAAGACTGAAAACACACATATTTTTCAATATTTTTTAAGAAAAAAAAAGGAAGAAAAAACAAAACGCCCTTGTGTGGGATCGAACCCCCAACCTTATGGGTGTGGGGCGCGCGTGTTAACCAGTAGGATATCGACGCACATTGAAGTGCAGGCGCCCATTCCCCCTTTATTATAGCCAGGTGACTCACTAATTTTGGCGATTGAGGCGACGATGAGCCATAGGGAAATGGTGAGCGGTATTCGCACATTTTCCCATTCAAAGTTGAATATATTGTAGCGAGTTGGGTACTCTTCTTCTTTCTGGAAAATGAGAAAATGGTGGCCTAGAAAATCGAAATCGGGGCCTAGAAAACCAAAATATGGCCTAGAAACCCTAAAAATGACTCAGAAAACATAGAATTGACCTAGAGAATTAATATCGGGGCCTAGAAAACCAAAATATGGCCTAGAAACCCTAAAAATGACTCAGAAAACATGAAATTGACCTAGAAAATCAACACATGGCCTAGAAAATCTAGAAATTACTTAGAAAATCAAAACATGACCTAGAAATTTAAAATCGGGGTCTAGAAAACCAAAAACTGCCGTAGAAACCCAAAAAATAACTTAGAAAATCTGAAAATGAGTTAGAAAATCAAAATCGGGGTCTAGAAAACCCAAACATGGCCTAGAAACCCAAAAAGTGACTTAGACAATCTAAAAATGACTTAGAAAACTTTAAATTGACCTAGAGAATCGAAATTTGGCTCAGAAAACCAATATTCGATCTAAAAAACCTAAAAACGACCTAGAAAACCAATAATTGATCTTTAAAGAACCTGAAAACGACTTAGAAAACCTAAGATTGACCTAGAAAATCAAAATCGGGGTCTAGAAAACCAAAACATGGCCTAGAAACCCTAAAAATGACTTAGAAACCCTAAAAATGACTCAGAAAACCTAAAATTGACCTAGAAAATTAAAATCGGGGCCTAGAAAACCAAAACGCGGTCTAGAAAACCGATATTTGATTTAAAAAAAAACCTGAAAATGACCCAGAAAAGCTGTGACGTGGCCTAGAATTCCAACAAACTCACCTCATCCGCGCACTCTGCCGACACCCACGTCGTCACCACCACCAACAAAACCACCAAAATCCACAAAAACCTCCTCAACACCATAGCTTAAATCAACCTGAAACCAAAATTTCAGCGCAACTTTTCGAAAAAAAAAAACCAATTTCTGCTCTTTTATTTTTATTGAATGAAATTGGTAATAAAGATAAGAGCATTCACTTGTGGGGGGAGAATAGCGCGTGAAATCGAGAGACGCCGAGAAAACACCAACGAGAAATTGAACCGGAGTATATGATCGTATAACTATATTTAACCAGATTAACATGTTCTTCTTCTGTATATGTGTGTGCACCTTTAAAGTTGTAGGTATACGGTATCTGCATTTTGTCGTAAGGTTCAGTGTCGCAGAATAAATGAATGCTACAGTGTTTTAAAAATAATAATAAAGTTTTTATTTAAAGTTCGCAGTAAACTATATATACCACGTGTCAAATAACTTGTTTCCACGGGGAAAAAAAAATGATAAAAAGTAAGAATTTACGCACGGTGTGTATGTTTAACAAGATAATTAATTATTTTCTTGCTCTTTTATCGGACGAGCAAAAAGGGAATTGATAAAGTAATTAAATTTTAATGATGATGTTCGAACTGGGGGAAAAGAAAGATCATTATTAAAAGGGTATTGTTTCAATTTTCCTGGGGTAGGTTACTGGGAATGATAAAACCATGAGATAAAAAGTTTAATGGGGTTATTTTTAGACGTAGAGTTCGAATTCTACAATGAAAATTTTTTTAAATTTCTTTTTCAGAGCGAAAATAGGTTCATAGGTTTTTTTTGTTGTAAATTTCATCATCGACGGGAGAAAGTACGAGATATAGTATAGTACACCAAAATTTAAATTTTCTTGTATTTATTTAAATTCACCCTGAAACCAACCTAAGAATTAGAATTCAACCTAAAAATTGTCCATTTGTTATAGTACTTCACACATTTTGTCAGAATGTTAAACTTTGTTGATATTTTGATGATACTTCACACTTCAGAATTTTGACATGATGGGTTAAACATCCGATTTCTATGGTATATTTCAACAGTTACAATATCCAGAGGCAATTTTCAATGATCTCTAGTCTCACCTGGAACCATATGGGTTCAATATTTACAACCTGTTAGTTTACCCAAATCAATATTTATGATCTGATGAAAAAATGTTGAAAAATAGTGCTGGCAGAAAAAGATATCTAAGTTTTACGTTCTAAATGGATCATGCTTCTCTAACAGTATAAGCATCCCACCATTTCATGTCGTGAGAACTTGATCATGGTGTGAATATGGCGGTGTCACATCTTCTGAACATGGTGTTGATTTGGTGTCTCCTTGAGAATGTATAAACTGAGAATTTAAGGAAAATTGAGATTTACTTCTCAGAAGTACGTTTCAACATTTGGTAAAGAGATCATTTGGCGATGTTCTTTCGATTTATCCATTTATCCTTGTTGAAACATTCTGTGTTGATTTTCAGATTTGTATCGAGAATATTCTGAGAAGAATCGTAGGTCTCAAAATATAGAGATACTTCACACAATATGTTAACTTTTCAATTTTCGTTGATGTTCCGATTTTATACTTCACACTTCAGAATTTTGACAAGATGTATTAAACATCCGATTTCTATAGGATATTTTAATAGGTTCAATTTCCTACTGTAATATTTTAATGTACTAGGTTCACCTGGAAACATATGGGATATATATTTACAACCTGTTAGTTCACCCAAATAAATATTTATGATCTGTTGAAAGCTGTTAACCAGGTATAATATTGATTCATTTTTTTGTGTTAAAAAACAAGATGAAACTATATGAGATGACAACATCCAGAATTTGAAACGTATAATCCACAGGGGAATATTCGGGGTTGTTTGTGAATTTCACTTTTTTATAAGCTTCCCACCATGTACAAAACGTCGTGAGAACTTCACCATGGTGTGAATATGGCGGTGTCCCATCTTCTGAACATGGTGTCAGGTGAGTTGGTTCTTGAGAATGTAAACATAAGTATTCAGCCATTTTGTAGAGAAATCGGATGTTTAGTAAATCTTGTCAGAACTCTGAAGTGTGAAGTATCATCAAAATATCAACAAAGTTTAATATTCTGACAAAATGTGTGAAGTACTATAAAATATGGACAATTTGTAGAATTCTTGAATTTCAGAAAGTCAGCTCTAATCCTTGAAACCTTCTGTTCTCAAGAACCCATCAACCTATTTAACACCATGTTCAAGGAGATGGGACACCGCCATATTCACACCATGGTGAAGTTCTCATGACCTATGGTGTCCCTGATAATCGAGAGAAAACATAAGAATTTTAATGAACTAGGTTGTTTTCCTTGATAATTTTCTAGAGAAATTCCCAACTCTTTAGAAAATTATTAGCCGCTTTCAACAGATCATAAATATTGAATCAACAGGTTGTAAATATATATCCCATATGGTTCCAGGTGAATCTAGAGATCGAATAGGAAATTGAAACTGTTAAAATATTCTATAGAAATCGGATGTACAATTTTTGAAGTATGAAGTATAATCAAAACATCAACAAAATTTTTAAAAATTGTCATATTGTGTGAAGTACCCTAATTCAAAAGTTTTTGGTATTTATCCAAACTGAAAATCAACGCGCCGAATTCTTCTTCAGTCAGAACTTGATAAATCGAAAAAACATCACCAAATGATTCCTTTACCAAATATTGAAACGTAGTTTTGCAAAGAAAAATTGAATTTTTGGGAAAGTGGTATTTAATAATATGAATATATTATGAAATTCGCTTGAATTCTTTGTATACATTCTCAAGAACCAACTCACCTGACACCATGTTCAGAAGATGGGACACCGCCATATTCACACCATGGTGAAGTTCTCACGACGTTTTGTACATGGTGGGAAGCTTATAAAAAAGTGAAATTCACAAACAACCCCGAATATTCCCCTGTGGATTATACGTTTCAAATTCTGGATGTTGTCATCTCATATAGTTTCATCTTGTTTTTTAACACAAAAAAATGAATCAATATTATACCTGGTTAACAGCTTTCAACAGATCATAAATATTTATTTGGGTGAACTAACAGGTTGTAAATATATATCCCATATGTTTCCAGGTGAACCTAGTACATTAAAATATTACAGTAGGAAATTGAACCTATTAAAATATCCTATAGAAATCGGATGTTTAATACATCTTGTCAAAATTCTGAAGTGTGAAGTATAAAATCGGAACATCAACGAAAATTGAAAAGTTAACATATTGTGTGAAGTATCTCTATATTTCATCAAACACAGAATGTTTCAACAAGGATAAATGGATAAATCGAAAGAACATCGCCAAATACACGTCATGTCAGCGCAATGAAAAATAGCAATTTGCGAGGTTGAGAGAGACGCAGAGAAAAGTTCTCCGAGAGAAGTACAACAGTGAAAGCTTCCATGGCCGACTGGTTAACGGGCGTGTCTTTGAATCGAACTACGGCGCCGAGCTCTGGTTCGATTCCCCCACGCGCCAAACTTTTTTATTATTTTTCTTTTTTTTCAAATTACATTTTTTTACAACGTTCTCTTGTCAGATACTACTCTCACAAATATTTTGAATACATTTTTGAGTTTCGAAAACACATTAAACTGTAATTTGAAAAAAAAAAAAGAAAAAATAATAATAAAGTTTTGGCGCGTGGGGGGAATCGAACCAGAGCTCGGCGCCGTCGTTCGATTCAAAGACACGCCCGTTAACCAGTCGGCCATGGAAATGTTCACTGTTGTACTTCTCTCAGAGAACTTTTCTCTGCGTCTCTCTCAATCTCGTCAATTGCATGCTGACATGACGTGAAATGATCTCTTTACCAAATGTTGAAACGTACTTCTGAGAAGTAAATCTCAATTTTCCTTAAATTCTCAGTTTATACATTCTCAACGAGACACCAAATCAACACCATGTTCAGAAGATGGGACACCGCCATATTCACACCATGATCAAGTTCTCACGACATGAAATGGTGGGATGCTTATACTGTTAGAGAAGCATGATCCATTTAGAACGTAAAACTTAGATATCTTTTTCTGCCAGCACTATTTTTCACCATTTTTTCATCAGATCATAAATATTGATTTGGGTAAACTAACAGGTTGTAAATATTGAAATATGGTTCCAGGTGAACCTAGAGATCATTGAAATTTGCCTTTGGAAATTGAACTTGTGAAAATATACCATAGAAATCGGATGTTTAACCCATCTTGTCAAAATTCAGAAGTGTGAAGTATCATCAAAATATCAACAAAGTTTAACATTTTGACAAAATGTGTGAAGTACTATAACAAATGGACAATTTTTAGGTTGAATTCTAATTCTTAGGTTGGTTTTCAGGGTGAATTTAAATAAATACAAGAAAATTTAAATTTTGGTGTACTATACTATATCTCATGTTCAGATTTGGATCCATACTTTGTTCCGTCGATTATACGTTTCAAAACTTGATTATACGCTTTCCGGAAAATTTTGGATTATTGTATATCTGTAGGAACGTAGAGTAACAAATTAGGTTTATACACAATCTTTCTGCCAGTTACACGTTTCAAAACTGGATTGTAAGTTGAATTTAGTGTTTGAAACGTATATCTCACCGGGAGAAAATCATTGAAATTTGACCATGTCAATGTTAGAACTAGGTTAATCTTGATAATATTCTTAGAAAACTAGAAAATCATTATCCGCTTTCAACAGATCATAAATATTAACTTGGGTGAATTAACAGGTTGTAAACACAAATATATATCCCATATGGTTCCAGTTGAACCTAGAGATCATTGAAATTTGCCTTTGGAAATTGAACTTGTTAAAATATACCATAGAAATCGGATGTTTAACCCATCTTGTCAAAATTCAGAAGTGTGAAGTATCATCAAAATATCAACAAAGTTTAACATTTTGACAAAATGTGTGAAGTACTATAACAAATAGACAATTTTTAGGTTGAATTCTAATTCTTAGGTTGGTTTCAGGGTGAATTTAAATAAATTTAAATTTTGGTGTACTATACTATATCCCATACTTTGTTCCGTCGATTATACGTTTCAAAACTTCATTATACGCTTTCCGGAAATTTTGGGATTATTGTTCAAGGCAAATTCAGGAGTTCGAAAATCACAGTTCACATTTCTCATATAGTAAGCTTCCGATTCTCACACCAACCGTACCTCTCACCGTGGGAACCTTCTCCTTAGCCCAGCCCACTCCCCATAAGCCACGCCCCTTTTTTGGTGTATAAATAGGGGAGCAATAGCACTTATTGTTATCATAACAACATTATGTCTTCTTCTAAACTCTTTATTATTACTCTTTTTTCAATTCTCTTTGGCGCCACCAATGCCACCTACAACTGGGTTACTGTGGTTTTGGTCGATTTTCAACTTCGCGATCAATGCGCTCAATATTGGAACGATCATCAAAGTTGTCAAAATCCGTCGTTAAGAGTGAGTTTTTTTTTTGAATTTTCAAAAATACCTGAATTCAATGGTTCTTTTCCAGGTGATTGCTGATCTTGGCGAAAAGCGAATCGCATCGGCGGCTTGGCCAATCAACGCTCAATTGATTCAAGAGGAACGGTTGTTCTTCACCAGCCAATGGTCGATGAAGATTGAGAAGATGTTGGTGTCAGCGCAGGTTGAAGGCGAGAATTGGTTGAATCCATTTGGATTGGCGCCAAAGTGTGATCAGGGTTATTCGTCGATGATGTTTAATGAGAGCTTGGTGAGTTGATGTTTTTAATTTTTGGGAGACTTAAACTTGAGCTCGAATTTTGATGATTGAAATTCAGAATCTCAATTTCAGAAATTGAAATTTTCAAGCATGAATTTTGACACTTGAAAATTCTAAAATTGGATTCAGAAGCTTAGTTTCAAAGCATTTAACTTCACCTCTTCAAAACTTTAAATTTTCTATTTCAACGGCAAACATTGAAAAGTTGATTTTAGCTAAAATTCAGAACCTGGATATTGAAACCTCAAGTTACGATTATGAATTTTGACAATAGAGAATCCTGAATTCTGGATTCAGAATTTCATTTTTTAGAATTTACATTCTGAAGGCTGAAGTTAGCAATCTGAAGTTTGACGTTGAATTCACCTCTTGAAAATTTGCATTTTCGATTTCAGCGGCAAAAAATCGAACTTGATCTTGAAACCTTAAGTTAGGACTCTGAATTTTGACATTTTAAAATCCTGAATTCTGGATTCTGAGTTTTGACGTTGAAGTTCAACGCTTCAAAAAATTTAAAAGTTGATTTTGAAACTTTAAGTTACGATTCTGAATATTGAAACCAGAAAATCCTAATTCAGATGATAATTTTTGAAATTAAGATTCTGAAGTTTGACTTATGAATTTCGAAGCTTGGAATTTACAAAATAACCCTTCTAATTTTTGCAGACTCTCAAACCCGGTCAAACCACCAACACCCGTGTCGCCCACATCGACGCCCAATGCTTCACCGCCCGTCTTCTCATCCACATCGACAACGAATGTCCACACTGTCCAAAACCAGTGCCAACTCCAATTCGCCCAGTCGCTTCCGGCTACATGGCGACCCTCGAAGCCGCTCTCCACGGCTACGACCTCCAATTCATCAACATGATTCTTCTCTGCTTCTCACTATTCTTAATCATGTTGTTCTTGGCCGGCTGCCAATTTGTGCACCGTCGCCCATCGATGCCAATCGTCACACCATTGGCGTCACCAGCAGCACAACCTCCAATCGCTGTCACCAACGAATCCGCCAAAATCGCCAAACTTCGACGAATCCCCACATTCGTTACGAGATATGAGGAGATTATCAATGAGACCGCCACCTATGGGTATCGATTGAAGTCGCAGACTATTAGCAAAATTGGTTTTGGTGCCATGCCTATTGAAAACAATGATTATGAGACCATTTCGACCACTTCCACTGATTCTACTGGTTATTCTATTGATTTTTAATTTGTTTTTTTTTTGTGTGTATTTTTCACTTCGTTTGAATACTTTATTGTACCCGGTAACTCTTTATATAATAATAAAAATATAAAAACATAACACGTTGTAATTTATTGTTTGGGAACAATACCCGGAGCTGTAAAAAGAGCTCAAGAAAGAAAGAGAAAAAACGAACCAGCATTTCCTAGGCCACGGTTGTTCGGCCACGATTGCTCATAATCATCTCCAGTTTGGTCTAGAAATCTAGGGATGGAATCGGATTTCCAGAAATTGTCGGGTGAATCTTCGAAGGTGATCTTTTATATTCTGAATTTTAGACATAAGGTTCATTTTTCTTCAGAAAATTGGTTGGTTCGATCTTCCAGACAAGATTCGAAGTGAAATCATCGAAATGTCGTTTCTCAATGTGCTCGAAAACTTGTTGCAAAGAAGTTGAAATGTCAAAAAGATACATCGACAGTATCAAAGTCACCGACAATGATGACACAAAAATCGAAGTCTCTATCCAAGAAGGAGACTTCACTCTCGAGTTTTTTGAAAGCTCTGAGGGAAATGAAATCTGGTACAGGTATCATCTAGTTTTCGTCCTAAAACTGGAATTAAAATTCTACAGAACTTGTGGTGAAGAACTAAAATGGGAATCGAAGTTTGAAGGGGAAACCATCGACATCGTTTTCAAGTATTTCGAGAAGTTTGTGAAAAATTCGAATCATCTGGAAGAGGTTCTCATCGACTTTGTGAGTTGATCAAAATAAACTTCACATAAAAAAAAATTTCTTCTAAAATTAGAAACTTGTATCAACTAACTTTAGACCGATCTTCCATTCAACAAAATAACATCAAACATCTCAGAAACTTGGATAGTATCAAAATCATGAATGGAGGTGAAGGTGAAGTTGATTTGATCGAATGTGGATTTTTGGATGCCGATCAGGTGAATATATTTTTTCGAAAAATGATCCTATCTTCATATTTAGTTGTATTCAATTCGACACTTGGTTAAATTGGATTGTGCAAAGTTGAATATTGGTCAAATTTCCAATTTGTCAGCATCTAAGATATCGCTTAGCGCGATAAAAATTTCTTCAACAGACTTGAATCAGTTTCTGAAAACGTGGAGAGATGGTCAAATCAATGAGAATATCGACAGTATGGAATTCAGAGCTTTGGAACGTTTTAGAGGTAGACAAGTATTTGGAGATTTGGATATTATTGGGTATCATAAAAGGTGTGTTATTGTTACAAAATTACTCGTTGAATCTCATTTCTCACGTTTCAGAGACGATGGAAATTGGTTCAAGTTGAAAAACTTGAAAGAACATACCGCTGAAATCCACTTACATGGAAAATACTTTGCGATGAACTGTAAAACACCATCCGACAACTTTCTCCATGAATCGTTTGGAAGCACGGATTCAATCTACTATGACTCAGAAAATGAGGAGTTTTATCGCGGACCTTCAAGAAAGAACGAGGAGGAGTGGCGTTGGTGGGAGCATGGCTTCGTCTCTTGCGATGATTTGGAAGAAGCGTTTTATGATACTGATTGAACATTAGATTTTTGATCTTTCGTTTGATAAATGTTAACTTGTTTTTCGTTCTGAAATGTTACTTTTAAACTGTCTCTGTCAGTGGACAAGTTATTTTTGATAACCCTCTGTTATGCCATATTTTCAATCATCAATTTTCATTCCTTACATCTGGCTTCGTGGAAACTCTGGAAAACGTCTGAAAAAAATAAAATTCAATCAAAATAATTGCGCGTCAGATAGAATGTGTTGTGGGTTTCGACGTGGCTGTGTTTGCACACATATATTTTACTTTTATTTTTTTTTGCTAACGTTTCCCAATTTCTGTGTTTGAGAGCATAAAAGAGTGATTTTCAAGGGTTTATTTGAGTTTAAAATTAAATTTACGGATATCCAAAACCCTTGTAACTTTAAACTCTGCTAAAACTCGCACAATTCACGAAAGAAATCAGTTTTTAAATTTTCAGGTAGTTTATAATTCCGTCATATAAATATGACGGATTTATTCATCAAAAATGGCGAAGAGCCATATATGCAGTTTTCAAATTTCAAATTGCGCAACTATTTTCATCATGAAATCGACAAATTGAGTGTGTTGAAAGTCACCCAGACAAAAACCTTCGATGAAGTTGGTCATCCGATTCCCGGCGGTCTCTACGATTCGGTTCTTGGTCCCGGCGACAAAAACGATAAATGTTTGACGTGTAATCAATACGATCGACATTGTCCGGGTCATATGGGACATATTCAGCTGACCGTCCCAGTTTTCAATCCATTGTTATACCAGTTCACTTATAATGTATGCTTTAAAAAATAATTATTTCTTAAAAATGTGATTTTTAGTTGCTCAAAGGAACTTGTGTGCATTGTCATCGATTCACATGTAAATCAGATGGCTTTGATGCCAAAGTTATTTTGGCTCAATTGAGATGCTTCGAATTGGGAGTCGAACATGTTGCTCTTGATCTTGAGCATGTTCTCAAGCAATTGTTCGATAACCGTAAGTAACAACCCATTTTTTCTTATCTAAACTAAATTTTTCTCAGAAGACATAAGCTCACAAGAAGACAAAGATGAATTGGTAGGTCTCGACGAGCATATCGCCAAACTCGCCTGTAAACCGATTGAAGAGCTCAAAATGTATCAAGCGAGCCCCACGAAAAACAGTGTTCAATTGAAGAATGGAATAGTTCGCGAATTTTTGCGATCGAAGTTGTTCAGAAGACTCACAAAGTGCCCATTTTGTAAGAATCGAAATGGAACGTTGAGAAATGATGGTGCTCGATGTATCTTAATTGATTTCACCGGAAAATCGCGAAAGAGCAAGAATCCGAAAGTGATTATTGGAGATATGGGTATGGATGAGGTTGAATCAGACGAAGAAGATGATGAGGACGATTTGGATAAGAAAAGTAAGTTTTTTTGGGAATTCAAAAGCTAGAACCCATTTTACTATTTCAGAAAACGCTGTAGTTTCAAGCGATTTCACCACAGGAAGTCTCGAAATGCAAATGTCAAACGTCCGTCGAGGAGACTGCGACAAATTAGCTTGGAGAGGTGCAGAAGTTCGCGAACATTTCCGAATGGTTTTCAAAAATGATGGGCATTTGCTCATGAAACTCTTCCCAATGTTGGTTGATGATCTCGAGGAAGGTTCGACGATTTGTCCGCTTGATGGATTGTTTTTGGAACGAGTTTTGGTGCCGCCAAAGAAGTTTCGTCCAATTCGAATGTTTAAAGGAGCACAGTATGAAGATCCGCAGACTTTGAATTTGAGACGAGTTTTGGAAGCGACGGAAACGATTTCGGTGAGGAGAATATGTCATTTATTCTGAAAAATATCTGCTCCGTATAAATCTATGGGGTTTTTGGTTTTTTGTTGAATTTTGTTTTTATTCAGAGCTCATAATCTTAACAGAACTTCTGATTTCGCGATTTTACTCAACAAAAAATCTCAATTTCTAAAAATTTCAGGCAATTGCGTTGATCATGAAAGGCGACAACAGTCCAAAACTGCTCGAATTGATCTCGACTCGTGTTCGCGGAAAAGATATCAATGCTCAAATGCACGACGCCTATCTTCAGCTCCAACTCCGCGTCAACGCCATTTTCGATCAAGATTTGAACAAAGCAGACCGTGATAATATTGCGGGTATCAAGCAAATTCTTGAGAAGAAACAAGGACTCTTCCGAATGCATATGATGGGAAAACGTGTGAATTTCGCTTGTCGATCTGTTATCACTCCAGATCCATACTTGGATATCGATGAGATCGGAATCCCTGATATTTTTGCGAAGAAGCTCACATTCACCGAACCGGTTAACACATACAACTTGAGTGAGATGAAGAAACTTGTCAAACGGGGACCATCAGAACATCCAGGAGCGAATTTCATTGTGGAGCCAAATGGTCGAAAGACTATGTTGAAAGATGCGCCAGAAGAGAAGAAGAAGCGAATGAGAATGGCGAAATCACTATTGCCGGCAAGTTCGGATAGTTTGAGACAAACGACAAAAGTTTTACGACATATGGTTAATGGTGATATGATTATGATGAATCGACAGCCATCACTCCATAAACCGTCCATTATGGGTCATAGGTTAGTATATTGATTTTGATACCAGAAAACTAGATGATAATTTTTTTCCAGAGCTCGAGTTCTCACTGGCCAACGTGCTCTTCGAATGAACTACGCACCATGCAAAGCCTATAATGCCGATTTCGATGGAGACGAAATGAATGGACACTTGGTTCAGACGCATATCGCACAAACAGAAGTTCGAGAAATCGCCAACGTTGGCAGCAATTTCCTCGTTCCCAAAGATGCCACTCCACTTCTCGGACTCATTCAAGATCACGTTGTTTCTGGAGTCTTGTTATCGATTCGCGACAAATTCTTGAACAAGGAAGATTTTATGCATCTCGTCTTGGCGTCATTTGCTCATTATTCGAAGAGAATCGAAATCCCACCACCAGCAATCATGTTCCCCAAACGATTATGGACTGGAAAACAAGTCATCTCCACTATTGTCAAGAATATCACACCCGATGGTAAACCGTTGATCAATTTGGATGGAAAAGCAAAGACACCGTTGTCGTGTTGGGTGGTCAAAGGGCACAAACCGCCGCCGTTTGATATGAGCGAGTCACATGTTGTGTTCAGACAAGGGGAATTGTTGGTTGGAGTTTTGGACAAAGCACATTTTGGAGCTACTCAATTTGGACTTGCTCATTGTGTCTTTGAATTGTATGGTCATAGATGTGGAGTTCAATTATTGTCATGTTTCTCGAGATTGTTCACTACATATTTGCAGGTTTCTTTTTTTTTTAAATCAAAATCAGAGTGGCTAATATTAAATTTTTTTTCAGTTTCATGGATTTACTCTCGGTGTCGCCGATATTCTTGTTATTGATGAGGCTAACGCAACGCGCAAAGAAGCGGTCCTCGAATCACGCACAATTGGTGATCAAGTAGTGAAAACCACCTTTGGTCTTCCTGACAATGCGTCAAAAGCTGAAATCAAACGAACACTCGCGGCTACCTACTGTAATCCACGTGGTCAAGGAACCGATGTGAAAATGTTGGATTTTGGTATGAAACAAGGAATCGCCAAATACAACGATGCGATCACCAAATCTTGTGTTCCTACTGGTCTTCTTCGCTCATTCCCGTTGAATGCGCTTCAACTCATGATTCAGTCTGGAGCTAAAGGTTCTGCTGTGAATGCGATTCAGATTTCCGGCTGTCTTGGTCAAATTGAGCTCGAAGGTAAACGTATGGCTGTGACGATTGCTGGTCGAACTCTTCCATCATTCCGCGCATTCGATCCATCTCCCAGAGCAGGTGGTTATATCGATCAACGATTCTTGACTGGAATGAATCCACAGGAGTTGTTCTTCCACACTATGGCTGGTAGAGAAGGTTTGATTGATACGGCTGTCAAAACATCTAGATCAGGATATTTGCAAAGATGTATTATCAAGCATTTGGAAGGAATTCGTGTGCACTACGATTCGACAGTTAGAGATCATGATGGTTCGGTTATTCAGGTAAATATGAGGAGTTCAATAAAATCTGAACTCAAATTCGGAAAAATCAGAGAATCCTAGCCTGAAACAGATTCTTGGAAGAATTTATCGAAAATTTCACTAAATTAGGAAAATAAATTAACAAAATCATCATAAGTTTTAGCTTCTTGATTTTCCTGAATTTCCCCGCGAAAAATACGATTCATATTTAAGATATTATTTTTTGCGAAACGACTCTGATAATTTTTTTTCAGTTCCGATATGGTGAAGATGGTATGGATACTACTAAAGCAATTTTCTTGAACAATAAAACTATGCCATTCATTGAACAAAACTTGGATGCGGTTACTGTTGCTTCGAAACCGCAGGACGTTGTCGATGCGGATTTCAATGTGCAAAGTGCTGAAAAACGCTTTAAGAAGGTTGGTTTTCACTTGGCGAAATCACAATTTTTCACAAAATATCATGTTTTTCTCAGATTTGCTCGTGGAAAAAGAAGGCGAAAAAGCGTGGCGATTCGGCGACAACAAAGAAGTATTATTCAGCTTTCACCAATTTTGCCGAGGAAAATGAGGGGATGAGTAAGAAGAGAATTTTGGGAATGTGGTTCGAGTTGTCGTTGGAAGAGCGAGAGGCGTACGCGAAAAACGTGCCCAAAAAGTGTCCAGAAGCGGTGGATCATGTCTATTCGGCGACTAATACTCTGGGCGCGTTGCCTGAACGAATGTTGGAGGAGATTAATGGATATTGTGCCAAGGATGAGGATGAGCCGAAGAATGAGCTGCGAAGAACATTGTTCTGGAAAGGAATGAGAAGTCTGGCGGAACCTGGAGAGAATGTTGGATTATTGGCGGCGCAGTCGATTGGAGAACCGTCCACACAGATGACGTTGAACACTTTCCATTTTGCTGGTAGAGGAGAAATGAACGTGACATTGGGAATTCCGAGATTGAGAGAGATTTTGATGACTGCGTCGAAAAGTATTGCAACGCCTAGTGCGCAGGTGAGAAAAGAATGCTGATTTTTCCTAATGTTTATTGTTCAATTATTTTAAAAAAAAAGTTCTTCTGTCATTCATAGTACAATTTTACATGTACTAAAAAATGGAACAATAATTTGATATGTATGGAGAGGAATGTTCACATTGTTTGCGGTTGATTTGATTTAAACTATAATATGAATGAAGAACATCAAACATCTTTTTAAAACATTATTGAGGAATGATTGTGAGGCAAAAAAAAATCGAGAAAAATGACGAATTTTCCAGATCGCTGTAATTGAAGGAACGCCACGAGAGAGAATCGACTCGATAAAACGTGAACTTGATAGAGTATATCTGAAACAAGTGCTCAAAAATTTCACACTAGACGAAAAGATCACGTTGACGGCCAATGAGGCCAGTCGCCGCTATCATCTTCGTATCGAAATTTTGGCAAACTCGAAACGAGAACAAGGCGCAAGGCATATGTCGAGAGGAACGATTATGCAAGAGATTGAGAGACGATTCATAATGAAAGTTGCGCAGGCGATCAAGAAAAAGTATGTAGATATCACGGAATATCAGCAAATGTCGCATCGAACTATGAGACAAGGAAATTTGGCGGCTGGAATTAATGGAGATGAAAGCACCGGAAGAAGGCAGAAAAATGGTGGATTGTGAGTTTTTCTTTCTGAAAATTGTAAATTCCATCAAAGATTCAAAAAAAAAATAGTTTTCCAAGCTCAAGTTGCCTAGACTTGGTATAAATCAAAGTAAAATCACAGACGATCTTTCTTGTATTTCATTTCTCAAACTCGAAAAGTTTATATCTCAAATGTTTAATGTAAAAAATAATTGTATTTATGTAATTTTTATGTTTGATATTTATCATTGATAATTGTTCTTTTTTTCAGACAAGGTCCAGATCATGGTGAATCATCTGATGAGGAAGCTGATGGAGGACGTGAAGCCGACGCGGCCGAGAAAAGATTGTATCAACGACATCGAGATGAAGAAGCCGAGTATGAAGGTGAAGAAGAGGAGAGAGGCGATTTGAGACTTCGAGATAATGAAGAAGAGGACGAGAATTTGGAAAAGGATGACGAAGACAAGAAAGATGATGGTTTTGAGACGGATGATGAGGAGGTCACGAAGGTTGAGAAAAAACCGACAAAATCTATCGATTCGAATCGCATCCAACAAGTTCAAAGATTGGCGGACAACATTTATTCGTATAGTTATGATACCAAAGCGAATAAGTGGTGTGAAGTTGTTTTTGCGTTGCCGTTGAAGAATAAAACAAAGATGGATGTTGTGTCGATTGTTGAAGCGTGAGTTCTCTCTGATCAGATTCCGAAGAAGAGCAAAATTCTAAAACCACCCTAAATTTCAGAGAAGTCGATGACTTCATCGTTCATCAAACTCCTGGAATTGAACGATGTGTTGAAAGAGAGGAAGAGAAGAATGGCAAGAATGTTATATTCTTGCAAACACAAGGTGTTAATTTGGCTGCGTTCTTCAAGCATGCTGATGTTTTGGATGTAAACAGTGTGTACTCCAATGATTTGAATTTGATCCTCCAGAATTATGGAGTTGAAGCTTGCTCAAAAGCTATTGTTACTGTGAGTTTGATCCACGAATCAGCAGTTTGGAATGAAAAACATTTCAAAACTGAAAGTACGATTTCTTCAGCCTATGATGAAACTTTGTATAATAACCAAGTGACTAATAATAGAAAAAAAGTTTTTCGCTCTCCTGTCGTCATACTAAATTCTACTTTGACCCCTTCGTCATGCTGATTCATTCTACCGTACTCTTTCTCCACTTTTTGAACTTCTCAACCAGTCCACCATATTGTTTACCTATTCACCAAATAGGTACACGATTTATCAAAAAAAAAAAAAAAGAAAAGTGATATTTGTCACATGGGACAAGATTATTCGCCGTGTTTACGCTGTCAATTATACGACATTTTCACAACGTATGTATGTAGTATCATTGTCTCTCTCCCTTTCTCGACGTCTTCGTCTAAAAATAGTCACATTTTGTTCTCTACATGTGAAGTACATATGAACGTCGAATTATTATGATTAATGAGTTACTGTGGTTGATGGGAGAGTGACGGCGCACGTGATTGGATTTTTCGAACGATGGTGTTCTATGGAATGCGAGAAATTGGAGCAGATAATATGCCCATAATAGGTTTCGAAAAAGCCCATAGGAGTACGAAGGCCCGCCAACTAATTTTCAAGCTATCTTCAGAAAAATATTTAAGGATATGGCCTGGCGGGAAAACTTCCAACAAACACTTTATTTTCATATTAAAAATCTGTACTCGCCGCTTTCTGCGAACTTTTTCATGAATATTGGTCCCGGTTATCGTTCCTTGACAACAACTGCCTAACATTAGAAAATCAGATTTCGGCTACAGAATTCGATTTATGTTAAAATGCGCACTGGAATTTGTAAGACTGACTCAATTTAAAATGTTACAAGTTCTTATTTTGAAAAGTCAAATGGTGTCCATAGAACAGCCAGAGCTTGAAAAATCATACTATTGCTCTGATTTTCACACCGAGTTTTATTGTGTTACAGAAATTTAGAAGTTTTCATCTAAAAAAAATGTTTTTTCCAACCATTATAATTCTCGAGTACTTCTACACCCAGTGACGTTTTTGAACTTTCGACAAGGCTTCAACTTTGCAAGATTAATGTATTGTACTTATTGTTCTTCTGATTCGTCTTCTTTCCAAAACTTGACTGCTTCTTCTCTTTCTGTTAAGAAGACAAGAAGAAGATGATACTTTGTGTGTCTAGTTCCTCTTCACGTGTACACTCAACCTTCAGAAGACGATAGTGTTCGTCGTGTGATCTTTCGACGTCATCACACTGTGTTCTGAAGATTCGCATCGATTTTGGATGTTGTTGTTATTGTTGTCTTTAATGATTTGGAGCTTATCGTATCACCAGATGTCCTGTTTTGTTAGAGGACTTGTTGAGGACAGTTCACAATTAACGTTTTTTTTAAATGAAAAACAAGCAATGTTATTTATTGACACACTGTTGGAACTTTTGATGATCTCTTGAAATCAGTGTCGTCATCGAGGTCAAAGCACATTATTATTTATGGTTTTGCAATTAGCAAAGTAAGAGGCTGGTTTTGATCAATTGCGCACTAATTAAATCATCAAAATACATGTGTGTTTTGAATGAGAAATTTGTGTCACATGTTCGACAGGCGAAATGCGCTCTATTGATAATCTTGATTTGGAAGGAGTTTTGGTCGTTCATTTTAACCGGCTAGAAAAATTTTTACAAGCTTCCATCAGATTCGAAATCTAATTCGTATTGAGACCCATTTTTTTTCTGAGAAATATTCGTCGCATATGATTCAGAATTTCACTCTCGTGGGCTTCCGAGATGACTGTGATTTCAGTTTTTAGAATTTACGTTGTTTTCTAGACTTTGTTAGGTTCGTAGAAACTGAACATGGAATGTATCTTGAACCCAGAAAAATGGTGTTATTATTTGAGCGCGTGACAACAACGATTACGGGCTGACTGTAGTTTTATACTTTGGTGGGCGGAGTCTCAGTTCATCGCTTGAACTACAGTAATTCCCGAATCCTTATGAATCCCTGAATGAAAAAAAAAGATATCGCCTAATAAAAAACACTCACGTGTTCCCCATGAAAAAATAATTGAACTTTCTTCAGACAGAATTTTTGATCATTGAAAATAAAAACATTATGTCAGAAAAACAAGAATTTTATACTTTATTTGTTTCAGGAGATGAACAATGTGTTCGCGGTGTACGGTATCGAAGTATCGAAACGGCACTTGTCATTGACAGCCGATTACATGACATTCACCGGGGAAATTATGCCTTTTAACAGAGGTATGAGGCTCCGACGAAGAGCAAAAGAGAATCTTGATTTCAGGAGCAATGTCGTCGAGTTCATCACCATTGCAAAAGATGACCTTCGAGACCACAATTGCGTTCCTTCGCGATGCGCTTATACAAGGTAAGAATGGATTTTGCGTATTTCTATTGAATCAGAAGAAACCGTTGTACAGTATCTGGGTACTGTAGAACGATGACCCCTCTCCCTCTGCGATCTCCTCAAAGCTATTAGGAATTTTTAAAAATGTGTTATCAATCGCCGTTCAGTCAGAGTACTGTAGTTATCTTTGCAGAAAGCGAAAAAACGCGTTTTTTGAAGGATGAGAGACTAGAAGGTTCAAAGTGGGAGGGGAAGATCGAAAGATTGAATGAGGAATTTAGGACAAGGTGATTTTTGAAAGTAGAAAAGATAACTGAGAATCTCCGTTATATAGTTACTATGGAGAATTTGAAAAACAGCAAAATGTTTCAAAATGAGAGGAATTTCGAGCTAAACAAATCCATGAAACCGTTAGAACTCGATCAAACCAAGTTACGACAGCTCGCGTATAACCCATTGTTATCTGAAATACAACAGCTCAGGTATCTAATTTCGGCTAATTTTTCTGAAAAGCGAAATTTAATCACTACTCCATGCACAACCACAGTTTTTGCTCCGCTATACCAAATTCAATAGCCACCTGGCTCTCTTTCTCAGTTTTTCATAATTCTCTTTAATTTCCGTCCCTCGAAAAAAGAATATGTATAAGTTTCGCTCGCGACATTCCGTTTTTTTTTCTCCCTGCAAACTGCTATGTGTTCTTACTGTGATCTTCTGACGTCGTCGAAACCAGGTTTTCTCCTCCTAAAAAAACCAACAACAAAAAAAGAAGTTTTCCGGCGAAGCTCTTACAACTTCAAGTTTCCGACAAAAAAAAACAATAACAGTTATTATTATTATTATCATTCTTATTGTTATTGTTTATTGAAACGGTGCAGTGTGTGGAACTTGGCCAACTTGCAACTTCTTCCTTGTATCCTTTGAAGAATAGCAGAGAGAACTGTGCTTAAGTTGATCTTCACGCGTCACTTGCATGCGTTCACCGCAACATGAAAAGATTTTCGTCCGAATAATAAAAATCATGAGAAAAAAGAAAACATAAGAAATGGTTGTCTGTTTGATTTATCACAAGGACGGGAAAATTGACTACTTGTTTGTTTTTTTGGTGTCCTTTTTCGAAAAAAGTGTTTTCGTAAGTACTCTGTAGATCTATAAAGTACATTCTAGGCCACACTAGATTGCACTTCTTTGGTACCCACCAGGACAAAAAATAAGTAAAACAAGAAGAAGGAGAATAACATTGATTTATCAAATCAAAATCGGTAAACATGCGTTCAGTTGAATTTTTTGAAAGAGATGTTTGGCGTTGAAAGGTATTTGGTTCACGCGTTTTTTATCTTCGAAAAAGATGGGGGAGAACGAAGAACATGTAGCAAATACGCTCCATCGAACAATCAGCTTTTTGGCAATTTTTAAAACGTTTCATTAAGTTTTCTGACTTCTAGATGGCAGACTACAGTAATCCAACAGCAGTCTTCAAATAATTATCAAAAAAAACCAATTTTAAAATTTAGAATTCGCTAAATTTTCAGGCTCTTTCGAAACTGTTCACATTTTCCCCCTGTTCGTTTTCACTTTTCAAACTAGAAATAGTTTTTGTTCTTTCTTGCAATCTTGCTTGCTTCCTTTGCTTCGTTGGCAAAAATTATATTTTATTGTCCAATTTTGACGAACGTTCTTTGTTCTCGGAATGGTGGTGGTCATCTTGATTCAGTAGAAATCTTGAAATTATTTATTGTGAGAGTTTTAGGGTCTCGTCGCGATTCTTGATACATTTTAATTAGGAAAATCGATCTTTTACAGCACCTTACACACAATTACAAACACAGCATGATTTGTTACACGTTTCGTGTATTACACTGTGTGTTTCGCCTCGTAACCCATATTTCTCTCGAATTTTTAAACCTATTTTTTCATCATGAATCAAAAAATCAAAGAATAAATACAAGACAACCTGTTTTTTTCAAAGCCGATAATTTTTGAAGTCTCTTATTTTCGAGTACTGATCCCGCACTTTTCTAGACCTTTCGAAAGAAAAATGAAAGAACACTCAAATCATCCATCAACTTTTATATATTTTTATGATGATACATCTCTTTCTCTCTAAAAATTCACCCCCTGGAATGGTTTGGTTGATAAGAGAGGACGTGGGTGAACTCATATCAGCGAAAACAAAATTCCCTGATAAAAAACACACCCAGATGACGTTGGGTGGTAAAAATAGATTCAGAAGTTGAGTTCTGAATGATTATGAAACTATCAGGCTCAAAAATCGTGAAATTAGCTCAATTTTGATCCAAAAATCCTAAATCCACACAAAAAATAAGCTTAAAGACACATGATTTTTTAGATTTACAAGATTGTTATTATTTTTTTGCAATTGAAAATTCTATCATTTTAATGTCTTTATCCCCAAGAATTTTGTGCAGATTTTTTTAAGCTCTCATGTAATTTTCTGGAAATTCATTGGCTCGATTTCCTGGTTTTATTTCGAAGTCACAAAAACTACAGTAACCTTATCATAACAACCACTCAAAACTGATTGATATGAGGCAAAAACTAGAATTTTTGGTACAAAAATAGAATTATGAGAGGGAGTACTGTATGTACCTTCAAAGTTTTCGAACTCAAAATGATACAATGAAATTTGGAACATGCGCTTTGTTATCTTTACGTGAAAACTGGAAATACAATAACCTGAGAGCAGAAAACTGGAATTGGAAGGTTTCAAAATATTCGAAAATATTTTTATAAGATCCAAAATTGACAGTTTTATGTTACAATCATCAGTCCATATTTCTCTAGCTCTAAATAAAACAATTCTGAAATTACAGAAAGTTTGAAAATTTCTGGAATGTCTTCAGAAATTCAACTTGGGCTCAAAATATTTCCAATGTTTCTATGACTTTGGTCCATATTTTCTAATCAAAACAGTTCCTTACAGATTAATCAATATAACCAAAATTCCTAGCTACAAATGAAACATATCAGAAATTACAGAAAGTCTGAAATATCCTCAGAAATTCAACTTGGGTTCCTATATTTCTCTGAACTTGGTCCAGAATTCTCTAACCAAAATAATTTCTCAATTTTCAGGCGAAGAAGATTCGGTGAACTCTCCCTCGTCTCGAATCGTCTTGGGAAGTCTCCCGCGCGGTGGAACCGGCTCATTCGACATTCTCGTCGACCAGAACATGATCACCGAACGCGAAGAATACGAAGCGCATCGGAATAAGAAACGAAATCATAGAAAGAATCACTAGGTATATTTGGTTACTGTAGGCCACTTTTTTTTTTCATTTGTTGTACCTGTTTTATTTGTTGATTACTGTTATCGTCTCTTTTTTTTGCTTCATTGTTTTCTGTTTTGTTAAATTTTGAGTTTTTCTATAAAGTGTGAAATATCCGAGCCCCCACCTGGTTCATTAACCCAGGGAGTTGTATCGCATATTTTTAAACACTTTTTTTTGAAACAAATATTTATGCAACTTGCTTGTAAATCCTCAAAAAACATCGAATCTTCATTTTTTCTCTATTAAAGCAACAAGGTCTTTATTAAGAACTTCCAAGATGAAAGATGGTTTGAGGATTAAAGCAAAGTCGTGGTCGAAAAACCATGTCGAGATCAAAAATGTGTTGAATTTTTGAGGTGCATATTTAGTTACTTTTCTGCTCCTTTGATGAATGACTGAAAAACATGAGAAATTAGGGTCTTAATTGGAATTAAAGGCGCTTACCATCGTAATCGTTGAGAACCGTAGGAGACGAACTCCATAGTTTTTTCATTAGTTGCGTGAATCATGCTGATCATAATTGGTATCGGAAAAATTTAGTATATCTTTAGAAGTTGGTGATGGTTTATATATAATGTATATATATATATATATAGATGTGGCCAAATATTTCCCACGCTCCGCCCACTTTTTGTTTCGACCAATTTTGAGACCAGGTTGGCGCGCGGCCAACGCTCCGCCCATTACAAGCGACGAAGACGTTGTTGAACAATGGACTGGTTCAGAAGAGAAAGAGAGGAGTACTGTAGAGAGAGAGAGAGAGAGGGGTGGTTTTGGAAGCGGCGGAATAAACGGAACGAAACAGGCAGGAGCCGGACAATTGTTTGGCAAGGTACTGTAAATACAGAGGAGTACGGTACATCGAGGAGAGTACTGTACTTTAAAAGTATACCGCAAAATTGCGTCACCGAAATGTTGTTGAAAATAGAGAGGGGGAAAAGAAAAAGACAGTTTCGATAGAGCACACATGACCCACTGAGCCAATTTCAAAATCAAACAAAAAAACTATAATTCGTTTGGACTACGATTTGTGAAAATGTACGTCAAGTGGTGTGCTCTGTGTGCAAACACGATGAAAATGTGGAGTCTGACAAGGGAGGTTCACAAACTGAAAATTGGTACATTTATAGAGTTCGACATCCTGATCAATATGCTGTATTTTTTATCCGCCGGAGTTTTTGTGAAAAAAGTTATTGTCCATTTTGCTTTTTCTATTCTTTTCGCTTCGAGATATTTTGATCTACAAGTGTCTAATTCTCTCATTTTTACTCACTATTTCGTCTAATAGATCAAAAAACGAAAATGAAATAGTGAGAAAAAATGAGAGATTCAGGCAAATGTTAATATTTCATAGAAAATTAAAATAGATAAACTTCGATATTTCATAACTTTTTTCACAAAAATTTCCAGCGGATGAAAAATATAGCATGATATTCACGAGGTCGAACTCTATAAGTGAACCAATTTTCAGGAAAAGTTGAATTTAGGAGCTCGTGAACCTAGGGATATTAATTTTTTTCTGCTAAAAATCACAAAATTATAGAAACAGGTTTGAAACTTATGAAAAGATTAATACAAATGTTATACATGATAACTATAATTAGCTATCCAGTAGTTACAGTACCTATAATACTACTGTAGGTAAGTATTAATAACTCAGTACTACTGTAGAACACACATCTAATGTAGCTTGTAGTCAAAGTTACCTAAATACTAGTTATAGTTACATGTCAAACCTATTGTGTGGTTTTTAAAAGTTGACCATAATTACTAGTTTGATTGGACTACTGTACCTCAAAAATCGGTTTTTTTTCTCTATGTCCCTTTAAAATGTACAGTAACCAAGCTCTTCAGCGTATTTCTGAAATTTCAGATCCTTTTCAGTTTATTAAAAATCACATCATATTTTTTGTTTTGACCAACATATTTTTTTTTCTAAGAATCTTTGTATAAAAATTTTCAAAAAAAAAAAAATCACTTATAATTAAAGAACTGTTCTCTGATTTTCTTTCACCTCCACTTCTTATCAATCTTACTGTAGACACATCTATTTTTGTCTTGTTTTCGGATAAAAATAAAAACCGCCAAAAAAATCATGCGAAAACACAATCGCTAAAGATAACAAAACTATTTCTGGGCGCACGCCAGACCAAAAAAATCCTCAAAGTACAGTACCACATAAAGAACCCCTCTAATCAATCATTCTAACAATCGTATTGTCGAAAAAAAAAACATCAAAACAGCATGTCAAATTTGGTGTAAATATACTATTTTTGTGTCTTTTTTGTGGTAGGGGGGACTGAAATCACAAAAACAAAACAAAAAAAGGTTTACCGAAAAATGAGTGAAAACAATAACAGACAAAACTATTTAAATATACTATCATCTACAAAAAAAAACAAGAAAATTACTTTTTTCGATATAATTTTGAATATTTTTCCTTGAGCGCTTTGATCGTTTCAGAATCTTCAGGAGTGGCTAGACCGGATCTGAAAAATAGATTTTAAAATTCTGAAAATAGAGAATAAAACTGTATCGTACTTGAGAGTTCTCCTGTACTGAACTATTTTATGATCTCTTGTTTTTCGTGAAAAGTACATGACACAAATGTTTGAAAAACACTCGTGATAGTTTCAAGAAGATGTTCCTTATCACAATTTCACTTCATTTTCAGTTCGAAAATATCACGAGTGTGGGAAAACAGTTTTTTTTTTCGTCTTATACGACTTTTCAGAAAGGGTTCAGTTTTATAAGTAATTTTTCACGAAATTTAAAACTTTGATTTCGAAAACAGCATTTTTTAAAAGTTAAATGATGTTCGTTTTTCTTTCCAATATTAATAATTCAAAAAAATCCAATATAACAACTTATTGTTACTTTTTTTTTAATTCGGCTTTTCAAGCCAAATTTTTTATGGCGGTTCCAGTTTTAGGAACTCAATTTTAGAAATTTTGATTTTAAATTCAGATAAATACTTTAAAATTATGAAAACCGTCGTCCGTCTGAATTTTTGATCTAAAAATGTCTCACTTTTTGTCGATATATTCACTTTTCGGCAATCCATACAGCTGCTCTAGGCTCATGAAACGCGACCAATGAGGATACAATTTTCTACCAGTTGGTGCCAATTCATCTTGCCATTCTTTATTCGCCCTAAAACACAATTTCAATTAAAAACCAGCACATGAGTTAATTTTAAAAAGAAGCTTACATTGCAATAGTATCTTTAACATATTTTTCAGCATCGAAATCGGCCAATTCACCCAACAAAGATTTCATACGTTTTTGGAATTCCCGTTCAGCCTTCAGCTTCTTCTCCCGATGATATTTTTGATATTTGAAAAAGTCGCGATCATATCGTCGTCGTCGCTTATGCTTCTTCATTTTCTTTCGTCGAATAGTCAACAATCTTGGTGACATCCACATTGGTGTTGATTTTCCAATAGTTCCCGGTGCAATCAGTGGTGATTTTTCGGCCGATGGCGCTAATTTATCAAGAATTTCCGTTAGAATCGGTCCTGGTGCGATCATCGGCGATCTATTCAGTGTCGGAAATGTGTAGACTTGTTGAGGATTTTCCAGAGCAGGAAGCTCTATGGAACTCTGTTGATTTGGAAAATGCAAGTTACCATTTGTCGGGAAACCTTTCTCAATAATAACTTGTGATGTTGGTGGGGTTGGTGGCAAAATTGAGGACGTCGGTGGAGCGTGGAAGTGATATGACCTTTGCGAAATACTAAGCCGTCCACACGCCTCAACTAGACGTGAAACTGCTCGGCTCATTTTACCTGGAAAACTAGAAACTTGAAGAAAACGTTGAGAAAAAAACAGAAAAAATAAAATAAATGCGCGTCAAATAAAATGTGTGTTCTTCCGCGGCTCTCTAAATTGCGGACATTTGCACACAAACTATTTGAATTATTTTCCCGCGCGTTTAGATTTTCTTTTTTTCCTGTGAAAAATCGCTGAAATTTTTAATTTAAGATGGCTTACCAAGGAGCTACAATTGTTGCAGCTCCTAATGAGTTCAAAGTGCCATTCCCACCATACTTACAAATCAGTAAAGTTCAGGTAATAAAAAGATTTTCAAAATTTTAGAAAAAATTTTTTTTTTCAGTTTCAAAAAGAGTATGGATCGCGATTATTAGCTGCGTCATCATGGGATGGAACATTGCGCGTTTTCGATATTGGAAAAGTTGGTGACATTACTGAAAAAATGTTGTTTCACAATGGAAAGTCGTTGTTGACATGCACATTTGCTGTAAGTTTTTTTTTTCTAATAAAATCGAGAAAACCCAGATTTTTTTCAGGGATATAACAAAGTTGCATGTGGTGGTGTTGATCATAATGTGAAATTAGTCGATATAGAAACCGGTATGGGCACCTTATTAGGATCACATGCGTTAGCTGTCAGATGTTCCGAATTCAACCCACAAACCAATCATGTCGTAACCGGTGGCTGGGATTCGACAGTTAAGGTGATTTCCTTTTCTGCTCATTTTTAGAAAGATAAAATTACCTAATTTTCTAGTTATGGGACACCAGATCGTATGGAAATGGAGCCTCAGGAACTACGAGTGTCTCTTCAAGTGTCTACGCTATGGATGTTCGCAACAACAATGTGTTGGTCGGCACGAAAGACCGAAAGCTCTACATTTTCGATGTGCGCAATTTCGATGAGCCGATTGAGGTGCGCGAAAGTCCGCTAAAATATCAAACTCGTTGCGTGCAATACTTCCCCACTGGCGAGGCATTCGTTGTTTCGTCGATTGAAGGACGAGTCGCAGTAGAATATGTCGATCAGACGATCGAACAAGGTAAACGGAAGTACGCTTTCAAATGTCATAGGTGAGCGGGAGTTCAAGAGAAAATCAAGTTAGGATTATTTTTCAGACAAAAAGAGGTTGATGGAACAGAGCTTATTCATCCTGTTCATACGATTGCGTTCCATCCGAAATATGGAACATTTGCTACCGGTGGTTCTGATGGAATAGTTAATATTTGGGATCCATTCAATAGAAAGAGGATCATTCAATTGCACAAGTGAGTATTTTGTCTTTGTCATGATTTGTAAGAACAATGTTTTTTTTCAGATTCGAAACAACAATTTCATCATTATCGTTCAACGAAGACGGAACCCAATTAGCAATCGCCTCCTCATATCAATTCGAAAACGAGAATGATCCGGTGCCTCTTCCAAACAACACAATCACAATTCGACATATCACCGATCCAGAGAGTCGTCCAAAGTAACCGCAATTCCGCGTTTTTTCAAAAAGATCTGTTTTACAAAAAGATACGGGATATTCAGCGGATCTTTTTTTATTACCCACTTTTCCTTTTTTTTTCACAATAAATTTATATTATCTTTAAAATTTTGGTTGACAAAAATCAAGTTTAGAACTATAAATCATATCTGAAACGCGAAAAATATAGTGACGAAGAGCGATCCAGATGCCGAAAGGAGATTATCCAACAATTGGAGAATATGCTGAAGCGCAAAAACAACTCGGAAGTTGTTTACCGGAGTTTCGAGCGACGATGGTGAAGTCGCTCCAAATTGGAAGCACATTTGGTGTGCCTTTTGGTGTATATGTTGCGTATCGGTGCGTTTTTTTTTAAATTGGAAACTTGATAAAACTTAACATAATAAAAAAATTGATAAAAATTCTGTTAGTTGACCTAAAATTCAATAGTAGTAAATTTAATTATTTGACGAATAAAAATTTAAAAAATACAACACTTAAATTATGTGACTTAAAAATTCCCTAATTCTGCTAGTTAACCAAAAATATTGTAGAAAAATTCGCGTTTCCCAGGGTTTAAACTCATTTTTGAGTATTTTAGCATCAGAAGTGAGCAAAATATAGATTCATTAATGTGCTCTTCGAATATAGTTACTCACGCATATGTAGTAGCTCCTCCGCATTATTTTTCTGAACTTTTTCGTTCAAAATTTGCTTTTGAATATCTTACAAGCATAAAAACGACGACGAGTTGATTATCAATTTCCTTCCAATCATCCAGAAAATGCCGCATTTTTGTCAGAACCACTGGTTTTTCCTTTTGTTGGTTCAATATCGATTTTGTGCCCGATTCTCTACTTTCTTCTTAAAACCAGAAGATTCTCCTGGAGTATAACCAGCGCTTCTAAAGTTTTCAAACTTCAAGAAATTCGCTGTTGATTACAAAACTTAATAACCATTACATCTTAAACACTTTATTTATTAAAATTAGAGAATTAAACTGAGAAGGTGTTGGTTCTCGAGTAGCTTCCTCCTCCACTTGGTCCACGCATAAGAGATTTGGCATAAACAATGATCGAGAAAATGACTACAACGACTATGTAAATGATGCAAACAAGGATGATAATAGCCCAAACTGTAATAGTTTTAAACAGTAAAAATTTGCTCACTTCAGTATATAACATACCAAACAGATCTTTGTCCATACCCCAAAACGTGTAGCGAAGACCATTTACAGTAATGATTACTGCAGTGATAATCTGTACAAAATAGCGATAATGATAATACATTTGAAATCTATTTTGTTACCTGCCAAACAAGGGACCATATTATCAACCATTGGAATGGGTAGAAAATGACTACAATCATGAGAATACCATCAAATATGCATTCAAATCCGATGCCATGAGTAAGAAAACAAACGGCGAGAAAAAGTCCGAGCAAAATCTCCGAAATTGAGCAGATCCATAAGATCATCTGATATATGTGATTATATACTGTAATTTGAAGTATTTAGACTTACCGTTCCTTTCAAATTTAAAAGCCCTTCCGATAAATCAAATTCTATGCACATTTTTTTGATGCAATCTGGTTGTTTTTTCTTATTTTGAAATATTCAAACTGATTTATCCCTTCTCGATGTTCCTCTTTTATAAGGAAAATCTAGGACACGTTTAGTTCAATAAAAATATTGACTTTTTTTTAGTTAAATATGTCACGTATAAAGTCTGCAACCTGTGTTTTTTTTTAATTTTAAACCGTCCGTGACCATAAATTTGTCGAAAAACTGGATTTTCATCTCAAAATTTAAATACGGGATATTGATCAGCGTCTAATATTTAAAACAAATAGGGTTTGAAGGTCCGAAATTGAGAAGTTAAAGTTAAAACCCCTCCGACCAGAAAAATAAAAACTCCTCTCAGTTTTTTTTTTTTAGAAAGTCACATTTAAGATCATATTGTACCGAAAAACAGATTCTGGACTACTGTGAAGTCAAAAATGCCATCAAAACTTATTTTGGAGTGATATAATATTGTAAATCAGAGTTGGGCGGAAGTCATTTTTTGAAAAGTCGGAAGTCGGAATTAAAATTTGTTTTCCGGAAGTCGGAATTAGGATTTCCATTCGCGGAAGTCGGAATCAAGTTTTTCACTTCCGGAAGTTCGAAGTCGGAAGCTCTAAAACGTGCGGAAGTTGGAAGTCGGAATTCGGAAGTCGGGAGTGCTTTGGGTGTTTATTTTTCCGTCCGAAACACATTTTTGTTTGTAAAAATTAGATAAACTGAACAAAAATTGAGAAAAAAATACGGAAAACTGATTTTGCGATGGAAAAATAGTGTTTTTTTTACTATTAGATGAGCCGACATCCGATCATTGGACTGAACATAAAAAGTCGGAAGTCGGAATTAGAATTTCCATTCGCGGAAGTCGGAAGTCGGAATCAAAATTTTCACTTCCGGAAGTCGGAAGCTCTAAAAACGTGCGGAAGTCGGAATTCCGCCCAACTCTGTTGTAAATCAATACTTCTAACGTTTTTTAACGCATACAGGATTGAAAAACCGGCTGATTTTCAAAAGTTGGAACCTCATATATACAAAAAAATCGAGAAAAATTAGAACCCCTCATATGTCAGCCTCAAATTGAAGTGATTTTTCGCAAAAATATTTATTAATTCAAAAATTAAACTTGGGATGTGCTCGTACTTATTGCACTGCTTGAATAGTTGCTTGCACTGCTTGTATAACCGCTTCCACTGCTCGAAAAATCGCTTGAATCATTGTTTTCTTCTCTGAAAATAATACAGCTTAATTTTTTGAAACCCTCCCCGAATCACAAACCCTGTCTTGAGTGCTTTGACGTATACCATGATCGATAAAATTGAGAGAATTGTTAAGAAGACAGAAACTATGTTTAACACAATGGCAACTGTGAGAAATAAATGGTGAGCTCACTTTTTTAATGCTACGACTAAGACCTACTCCAAAAACCATCACTAGTAAACGCTTTCAGACTTCTGATTCCGAGTAATAGTTCTAGAACATAGTATGCGAAGAACCCAGTCATTAATGCGCAGCTGATCTGAATACAAATGTTATTTCAGACAGGTCATAGTCACATTTTAAGCAAAAAAAAATACCTGTAAAACAAGCGAGCAATATATCATCCATGTATATGGAAAGAAAATGGCGATAATCATCAAAAGACCCACAGCAATGTTGTAGAATCCAATCACAAAACTTTTGTCATACGTTAGATAGGCGATTAGAGCACCGAACAAAATTGTGGATATTGAGCAATTTCCTAGGATCAACTGGAAAATGGAATTTATTATTGGAGATTGATTAGACTAACTTTTCCATTCAAACATCCAATAGGTTGATTTACATCGTTTAATTGGCACATTTTTATAGTTTTTTTTCCAGCAAACTAGTTGGTTTTTCTTTTTATATATGTTAAAAATGGTTTAGTTTTCGTGAAGCACAATTTTTTTTAAAGAAAAATATAGATCACGTTAATTTTTGTGTTTAAAAAAGTGAGAATTTCAGAATAATTTTTTGAATTTCAGCCTTACTTTTTGTTGTACTTCCGTGGTACAAACATTAATCTTTAACGTCCTAACTTTTATGAGTTATATTTCTTTCTCATAGTCAAAAAAAAAAACAGGAACCTCCTTGGATGCCTCTGAAGATTTCAATTTTGTGCCGTCTGAAGCCTCGACAGGCTGTGGGAGGTATGGAAGAACGAAATTTTCTTCGTGGATTTTTAAGTTTAGTTTTGCACAGCCTTTTTTTTTTTTCAAAAAATACCATATTTTATGAAGTTTTTTGGCGTAAATTATGAGATCAATTCGCGTAACTCAGTTTTTTTCACTGTTCAAGTCATCAAAAAAGGTCATCAAAGTTAGGAATTTCGGCTTTCTTGAAATTTTAAAGATTAGAACGTATGCATGATCAACGAATTATCCTGAAAGTACTCTGATCGTGTTTAAAAAGTTTGTAAATTCTTTTGAATTTCTGTGAAAAGTTAGTAACTCCACACAAAAATTGAAAATAATCATTAACTTTAATTTAAATTACACCTCCACTAGACTATCTTTTCAGTTTTTACAACCATACACCAGAATGAGACACAGATGATACCAAGGTTACTAAATTTTCTGACTTTTGGTGATTATTTTTCGTCAATCAGTTTCGAAACCAACAAATAAGGTCTGTAAATTTTAAAATTGTGACTTTCTTGAAGATTCAAGCCAGATCTTGTGTAAAATCAATTAACAAGGAATGATACCCGATGACCCCCCCCCCACGGGATAAAATTCATCTTAAAATAGAGCATTTTTGCTGTAAAATGGTTTTTTAATCATACTGATTCGATAATTTTGAGCTGCAATATGATTTTTTGAAAGTAGGGTACTTTTTCATCAAAAAAATGTCTTCCAACCCCGGTTTCTCGGAAACAAAAAACAAACTTACAAATTCCCTCCGCGGTTTTTCCTACCTCACTAGGTACTACAATTTCCGCATAGTATCAAAAATTTTCAGGGGGGGTCATCGGGTATCATTCCTTGTAAATATCCTGAAAATTAACAACAAGAATTCAAAATATTCATCAACTTTTATTCAAGTCACACTTCAGATGTGTTTTCACCGCTTATCTCACTACTCGAACCATCACTGTCACTTCTGCAAAAAAGAGCTTTGAAGTAGACAATAATCGATAAAATCGAGAATATTGTCAACAACATGAAAGCCAGGACAATCCCACAGACCACTGTAAAATATTTGCGATATGAAATTTTAGATACCTTCACTTACGCCAAAAAACATGATTGGTAACTTCTGCGGATTTGATGACGTCAAGCATTGGATCTAGACCTGAATATGCACCGATCCCAGTTACGATAGTGAAAATAATTTGATAAATAAGCGATAAAAATATCATCCATTTGTATGGGAAGAACATGACGAGAATCATCAGAATCCCAACAACGATGGTATAGAATCCAAGCCAAATATCGTGTTCATATAAGAGAATTGTGATGAGGATTCCGAATAAAATAGAGGATATTGAGCAAGTTCCTAGGATCCACTGAAATATTTTACTGGATACTGATGAGGAGGTTTTTGGAGTAAATTTACCTTCGATTTCAGACAACCTATTTTATGGTTTAAATCGTGTATTTTACACATTTTCTGATGCAAACTTGTTGGTTTTTCTTAGTAGGATATAATAAAAATGATTCATTTTTCTCTGTTTCGCCAATTTATAAAGAAAATTTAGAGCACGTTTAGATAAAATCAATAACGTGTTCCCCATTGTACTGGCTCCTCTGGTCTCCTTTGTTCGATCACCAAAAAATTAGGGCAATATAACTCTTCTGTTATTTCCTCACTGAAACAAACTTTTTGATTAGGTTTGGTTCCGGTTCACATCTTATTCCTTTAAAACTTACTGCTTAAGCGCTTTTTGATAGACGATGCATGGAATGATGGCGAATAGGGCCAAGCATAGGGCAATCAGTGAGAAAAAAAAAACGAAAAAACTGTAAAATATACGAATTATTGTCATGATTTGAGCTTGATTATTTTCAAATACTCACTTGCTGTTAGGGCAAGAGCATTGTCATAGAAAATTGCCACAAAAAGAGCATGACCGGTGATGATTAAGAAAATTGTCGCGAAAACAGCACCCGCCAATACATCAAGAATCTTTAAAAAATTGGATTTGTGGTGAAAAATTGTCAGGTCTCACCTGAAAAAATAAGAGCACAACAATCAATAGTATGGATAGCAAATGACGAACATTGTCAGAATACCAGTTGCAAATAGAAATGAACTGGCTCCTGTACCGAGGAGAAGGAAGAATCCAAGTGAAGTCATTATAATTGAGGTGATTGATAGAATGAGCTGTAAGAGGGGATTACTATTTTCTGTGTTAGGATTAATTTATAGAGCTTAAAAAAATCGGGTTGGCGACAATTTTTTTCCGATGTTATCTATGTATGAGTCATAAATATTTCAATTTTTCCATTTTTTAAAAATTCTCACAATCAGAAGTTACTAATTGTAAGAAAATATTAATTTTTTTTAAATCAAAAGTCTCACATATTTTTAGAAAATTTCAAAAATCTAAAAAATTCCACTCTCATTATTTTCTCTGTTATTAAAACTAAAGAGAAGTATTCTTTTCAGCAAGGATTTTAGTGATTCATCAGAAGTATAGCCAGATTTTCCAGGTTGCTATAAAGCCGAAAAGTTAAAAACCCCGTCCTGATGTACCTCTGCTATTTTCATTCTTAAATGCAGTTCTGTAATTTACAAGCGTAGAAAACATTTTTAATACAAAAACATTTTTAAAGTTTAGGTAAAATTCACGCTAGGATGAGTAAGAGAGCTTAAACCTTTTGGTAGACTTGGAATTTAACCTATTTCCCATCGAAAATTCACTCACCCTTGGACCCAGACAACATACACCACCTTTCAATTCAGTTTTTTCAAACATATCAGAACCGATCGATATTGCTATACACATTTTTGAGCAAAAATTGTTGAATAGAAAATGCTTCAAAGAATAACAATAAAGTGAAGTTCAAGAAAATGCGACAAAGCAAAAAGTGATGGGATACAATTGATAACCCACGCTTTATCTTTAGCCTCTGAAAAAATGCATGAGCAAAAAATTCCGTTCTCTGCGATTCATGTTTTTATACTTTATCAATTTTCAAATTATACATCAGCCATTGTCATTATTTGCTCCAACTCCAAATGAATTCTTCTTTCACTGAAAAAATCGATCAACTTCTTATCAAAATGGTAAAACTTACTTCTTTAACGCTTTGTTATAAACAATACAAGGGAGAATTGAGTAAACTGCGAAGCAGAACGCGATCGATGCAACCACAGTAGATAACGCTGTAAGCGAAATTCTGAACTTACTCCTTAAGTTATACCTACCCGCGATTAGACCATGTATCTCCTGTCCAGGCTCCACGATATATGCGTTGAAAATTGCCACCGCAAAGAATACTAGCGCAGCAGTTCCAGCTAATAAAGTGTCAAAGACCCAAAAAAATTCTAATTTTTACGTTGAGGAAAAGTGTTACCTTCAAGAAGAATAGAATAATAATCAATATTTTATATGGATAACAAACAACGATGGTTGTTAGAACGCCAGTTATTAGGAAATATGAACTGGCTCCGTAGGTTTTGGTGAAAAGAACAATTCCAAATATGATCATTATGATTGAGGTACTCCATAGGATGAGCTGGAAATTGGTAGACTTATAATTACATTACTTAACACAAAATTATCACTGGCAAAAGTCTAAAAAAGAATTTTTCGACAATTTTAAGCTAGTTTGAAAATTAACCTAGCAAATTTTGTGAATTCGTAGCTTGTCCATAACTCACACTCATAATGTAAAAATTAGCGTGATTTTTTTTGTTGATGATTTGAAAGCTCTCAATTAGATGCTAACAACTTTTTCAAACTTGTTCACGAATGTTGACACCATTTTATCAGATTGCGAAAATGGCAGGAAAGTTAATAGGAAGAAAAAGGTAACCAAAAAAGGCAGAGTGGGGGTCGAACTAGGGATAGCAAAACGAGAGACAGGCATGTATCCCACTACACCACATGGTCACGTTTGAAAAAGTATAAAATATCTAAATACTATCGATGAAATTTCTTCGATTTTTCGCGTGCGATTTTTTGAATTTCGGAAAATTATGTGTGGATATAAATGTAAACTTTGATCACCCAGAACTCTACTCACAGGTCCATTGGGGAACTGCAAATTTTTGAGGGACCTTCTGAAGCCAATCTGAACCCACTGTAAAATTTTGAGCAACTTTTTAAGGGATCGCAACAAAAGGTTCCCTTGTAAATACTAAATTTAATAAATATATTTTTTAATAATCGAAAAAAAACTCAGATATCTCTACGAGTAGACCGGCTAAGACTATAGAATATAGGAAACTTTGCAGCATGGATTTTAGTGAAAATGAATACATTTTTGACTGAAAACGGCTAAAATGGTGTTTATCAGGAGTGTAGCCGTAATTCAATCGAAACAGTTCTAATTGTAATGAATACACATTTTTAAATGCGAAAATTCACAAAACTGTAAAAAATTCAAAACATTTCACGATTCCTGCTAAAACTAGACAATAATGATTTTCAGAAACAAGAATTTTAATGAGAATAAATACATTGCAGACTGAAAATGGCTGAAAATTATATTTGTTAGAAGTATATCCAGATTTTCCAGGTATTGTCCGTGCTATAAAGCTGAAAAGTTATTGATTGATCACATCTTAAATTCAAATCTTGAATTCAATTCGGTAACTTAGAATAGAAAACAATAGAAGCATATTTGATAGTACAATCTGTCAAATTCCCAATTTTCCAACAAATTCACTCACCCTTGGACCCAGACAATATACACCACCATTCGACTTTATTTTATCGAATAAGGATGGATCCATAAAGCACATTTTCAATCGAACAAAAATTCTCAAATCTAAATAGTTGAAGAAAGAAAGAAAATTGATAAACAAGTGGCGATATACGTTTGAACCTCTGAGTGAACTCGTAAATCGGAAGAGAAATTTTCTTTTTTCTCTGTCTCTCTTTTTTTGTGTTCGTGTAAATATTTAGAAGTGTAAAAATCATTTTCATTTTTTTGCAACAAAAAAAAATTAGAATTTATCCGATGTTGTCCTCTGTCCCAATTCTATCGAAGTCCTATGATTGTCACTTCTAACACTGCAAATTATAGAGCTAGGTTCTTTTCTATTGAATCCGCTGAAATTTACTTTCTAAGCGCTTTGTAGTAAACGATACATGGGAGAATTGAAAAGCAGGCAAAGCAAAACGCCAATGATGCAAATATGAATGAAATAGCTGTAATTAAAGATAAATATCAAATTGAAGAAAATTTTCACTTACTCGCAAGCAAATCGTAGTCTTCCCTAGGTTTAACGAGAAGAAAACAAAACATTGCAAATGTGAAGAATGCCATTGCGGCAGTTCCAGCTATGAATGCATCAATCGCCTAAAAATATATATTTTGTTGGTTTTTGAATTTTGGCTTAATATCTCAGGTGAATAAACATTAACTTTGGACACGGTGTAATCTAGCTTTTGAAGTATGTTTTGGTTTTTTTCCGAGGTTTCAGATTTTTTACTTTAAAAAATTAGCCGATTTTTAATCCCGTACGCGTTGAAAAAACGTGAGAAATGTTGATTTTCAATAATATATCACCCCAAAAAAGTTAAACAAGAGTTTTGAAGGAATTGTTGACTTTCACAGTAGTCCAGAACCCGTTTCTCGACACCATATAACCCTGAATGCGACTTTTTAAACTAAAATTGTTAGAGAGGTTCTGTTTTTTCTGGTTTCTACTTCTCAATTTGGAACCTCTTTGATTCATACATTGATTTATGAATATTCTCATCTACGATTTTCGATTCATTAAAAAACAATTTCAATAGGCTTACTGAGAAGATTTTTCTGTTGCAGAAGATTTTTAAAATTTTCATATTGAAAAATCCCCAAAAAAACTAATTGCCTAAAAGTTTAATGTTTTCTAAAGTGAGTTTTAACAAGAAAAAGGTTATTTTAAAAAAAATGACTGCCCAAAATCAATGTTTTCAACTTCGAATACTAGTCATGATTCTGAGTCACGAGAATCCTGAAAATTCTCAGAATCGATTTACATCAGCTTTTATTGATTTTCTGCTCACCTTCAACCAGAATAAAACTGCTACTAATATTCGGAATGGGTAGAAAATAACGATTATAGATAGAAATCCAGTAATTAAAAAATATGAACTGGCTCCTAATGTATCCAAGAACAAAAGGACTCCCATTATAGTCATCAAAATAGAAGTAATCGATAATATTAGCTGTAAAAATGGTTATATCTTTTCCGAGGAGATGAAGGATGAACTCACTCTTGGACCTAGACAATAAACACCACCATTCCATCGAGTTTCTTCGAACATTGATGAATCCATAAATATTGTTAAGCACATTTTTATTTTTTAGTATGTATAATAGAAAAAAAATTGTCAAATAATAAAGCGGACTTTGCGAAAAAGAAACTAGGAAAAGGAAAAAAAGTGATGGGATGCGATTGATCACCCACGCTTTAACCCCTGACAAAATGAATGAGTAATCTGGAAATTTCAGATATATATTTTGATTTCTCGGTCTTTTTAAGCAGTATTTTGTTTTTTGTTATTACAGAGAAACGGCGAAAATTTCAAAAATTTAGCAAAAAACTAATTTTATATATGAGTCATGGACTTCTTTTCGGAAAAATATACCAATTTCAAAAAAAAAAAACAGATTTTAGCCTTTCAAAAATTGGTAAAATCTGCAGATTTCTTGACACATGACTCAGCAACATTTTGTTGCAAAGTGCTGGTTTTTTTTAACACATGTGATATTCTAAGATATCTGAAATCTGACACGTAGAATTTCTCACTTAAAAATAATCTTCCTAAAATGATAAAAACATGAAATACAATGTTCGATGAGGTAGTTTTACACGTATGAGTTTAACATTGAAAATCAACTTAAATGCCATTTTCAGAGCAAAAAAAGCTTTATTTATGTAGATAATATTTATTATTCCTAAAATCGACTTTAGTAGGTTAATAAGCTAGATTTTCATCCCATAGCCTCAAATCGAACAGCTTCTGATTCTTTTGTCTGAGTAGCTCGTGTATTTTTAGGATTCTGAATTAAGTGAATATTTGAGATCTTTACATTAATTATTTCTATACTTTATGTGACTCAATTTCGAATAGATTTTGTTGATTTCTATTGAAATTGGTTTTAGTTCAGGGTTTTGTTGTAAAATCATGCTAAAACATTGGTTTTCACTATACAATTTCACTAATTCCTTAGTTTTTAACACAAATTTGTACAGTAATAGCCGACTCGAAGCTTAAATCCGTTGAAAATGCTCAAAATGTGCAATTGGGACTCAAATTAGCAGGTCTAATGATTTCAAGTACCAAATTTTGTAGTGAATTATGGTTTGAAAGTCAAGTTTTGATGATTTTGTGCAGTTTTTCCGGATTTTTTAACCCGAAAAAGTAGTTTTTCGTTCCGGAGTACCTAGTGAGCCGGTTTAAAATTTTTAAAAATATAGTTTTTAGTCAATTATATAATATTTGATTTTTAATCCTAATCCAGTCAACCTTGACATCTAGATATTGATCAAAGCTAAAAAAAAATCACATTTATATCAAAATCTTCATTAATAATTTAACTCCTTCTCCTTTCGAATTTGTGCTTCACATATTCTTGTAGCTACTGAAAAATTACAAATATTCAAATCAGTTACAATTTTTGTTGGGAGGGAAATACCTCAAAACCGAATTCAAATAACCAAAAATTGATGCGATTGAGAAGACTGTGACCAAAAATGCAGAGAAGAACACTTCTAGTGGGTAATTTTTAACGCTTTTTTCATGACCATCTGCGAAAAAATTATTTTGTTGTTAAAAAAAAATAGTTTTTCTCTACACTTACGATCGTCAAAGATGATGATTTCTTTCAAACGAATCATTATAACGATTTGAAAGTAGATGTAGACCACGTAAATCTGAACAAAGTTCAAACATTGACCATTATTAACTATTTTAACTATTACCTGAACCATTAGAGAAAAACAAACGATCCATTTATATGGAAAGCAAACTGCGAAAAACACCATAAAACCCCCAATAATACCAAGAACAGCGGCGATTCGAAGTCCATTGAAATAATTGAAGTAGTAGAAGCCATTCAGAATCATTAAAATTGAGCCAACCAACAGAACGAGCTGAAAACATATTTAATTTAGAGTTTTTTTTAAGAGTAATTTAGAGCTTACCTTCACTTGCCATTTTCCCAAATCGATTTTGTCGGACATTGTTGAGTCGAATGACAGAATTATGCACATTTTTGGTTGATGTGTGATGCTGAAAATTGGCTCATATTAGATGTATAGAAAAATGTGCAAAAAATAGAGAGAGAGAAAGAGCAAGGAACTCTGATTTGACCTCAAAACTGAAAAATTTTGCTATCTGTGTGCTCATTTTTTTAATGACGAACAAGATCTCGAAATCAATTGTCAAAATCCGAAAAAATAGGATATTCCGATATTTGAAAATATTTATAAGCTAACTTTATAGTTACAAGGCATAGTTTAGCTAATTTTTATCAAATTATAGTTTTGAACGAAATTTTCCATGATAGTTTTCAGAAGTCTGAACGATTTTTCGATTCTCTAGAAATCGTCAAACTTCAAAACGGTTCAGAATTTCAGAAGTTTTACTTTTTACTGATTTTTGAGATATTATTTTCGAACTTTCTAGCATTAGTTTTCTAATTTTTAGTATTTTTATAACGTTGACATGAAACTTGTGTTCGCAGAGAAAATCTGCAAAAATTGATAACATAATATTTTGTCAACGTCTCAAGAATTTTAAAATGAAACTTTTTTTTAACAAAAAGTATATTACACCAAAATGAAGTTGATTCCAACAAAAAGAACATCTCTGATAGATTAATACCCTCAAGGGAGTTTTCACGAAGAAGTCTATTATTCAAGAAAAGTTGCACTTTTAGAATACCTAAACCCTAAACCCCTAAAATAGAGAGAAAATGTGGAAAGAATATTTTTTATTCAAAAATAGAGAATTTCTATTCTATTAGGCCAACAACTAATATTTTATAAAGAATTTCACAGAAATCGTTACTAAAACTGAAAAAAACATTTTTTGAAGCTAGACATCTATCAATCTTGCAACATTTTGAATTGCTCCATGTGCTTAGTTTTTTAGACATGTTTTCAAGAAAATCCCAACTGAAATGGATAAAAAATGAGCATCGTAATTCAAAGGGACACATGAATCTTAAAATTTTAAAAAGTTCTATTGTTTTATTTATTCGGTTTTCATGTTCAAAAAGAGATTCTTAGTTATATACTTGGTTCGAATTTTCAACAAAAAAAATCCATAGAAAATTCGACAAAAAATTTGGAACGCTTCACGAATTTGCGTGTCATCCTTGCGCAGGGGCCATGCTAATCTTCTCTGTATTGTTCCAATTTTAGTATATGTTCTCGGAAGAACAAAAACATATCAAACACTTTCTAATAAATACCCCTACAAAACAATGCGACCGACATGTTTGCTGGTCTAGCAGGTTGCTATGTAGTGTGAGGAGAAGGGCGGAGCTTAGAAAAATAAAAATTTTATATCCAAGATCGGGTTCTACAGATCTAGCTGCCAGAATCTCGAAAAATAACAAATTTCATTATGATGAATTGTAAATTGGACTGAAAACTGTCATTTTCAATGTTAAGAAATCATATCACATGAATTTTGGCAACTTTTAAAAAGGTTTTTGTTGTTTTATCCTGAAAATCAGATTATTTTCGATTTTTAGAACGGAGAAACTCTTATATTTTTATTTTCAACCAAACCTATATTTAATAATTGAACCGAAAAAATCATCTTTAAACTGTATTCCATATTTTACTCATGCTCCACATCAATTCTTGCGGCTATTTCACTCCCAAAATTCAAAAAATACTAGAATTTTTCTAACGGAAAGAAACCAACCTTTCTTTTCTAGTCCTTCTTGATAAATTGTTTCACAATTTCGCCATATTTTCTGCGCAACTCCGACAGGTTCAACTTTCCTACGTAGTTGCGAATGTGTCCACGTTGGCGATTGTAACTATGTCGCATGAGAACTCGTCATTATCGACGTAGCTCTCCCGCAACTCGAACACTAATTTCCCAGCGTTTTGGTGAATCATCTCCGCAATCTCCCTGACTTTCTTCTCCGTTTCTGAATCGAGCTCTCCGCGTGGTGAATCGAAAATCAAAGTTTTCTTCTCTTTCTCCAATTGGAATCACAACATATCTTTTCGCTAAGTGGTCAAAAAACAAGTAATCCCTCAAATCCCTCTGCTTTCTTGCTTCATCCATACTGATTGAGATATGGAGAAGTTTTACCTCATCTTTCACATATCTATTGTATTTTCGAATTTGTAAGATTTTTATGCAAAGATTATTATTCCAATATTTTTTGTGATTTCTTACCACGTCGAATAAGATCATCTGCATGGTACCTGATTCTACCGCGGTCTTTTCGGTTGACACTGTCAATGCGTCCTCTTCTTTTATTTTATCCCAATCTTTTATCTTCAAAAATGCAGTGGGCACCAGAAACTCAAACCCCATTTCTTGTTTGTCTACCGATTTACTTTCGGTTTTACTTCGGTTCTTGCGACTTTTCGAATAGCTTTTTTAATTTCGTGGCGAAGAAAATCAATCATAGAAATAGAGTTGCATTGTCCTGGTTGTTGTTCTTCGGAACCTGCAAGATTCGAGTGGATAAAAACCACAAAAAATCATGACAAGAGGGGGATGGTTTAAAACCATCTCCAGTACACGAAAACCTATCAGGAACCTACAAAAACACCAAACCTCTAAACCAGAAAAAGAAAAGTAAAAACCGAGGAGACGCCAACACCAAACGCGTCAGCTTCTGAATGTGCGTCTTTGGTGTGCACTGAACTCGGAGTTGTCACAGGGATGTTACTATTTTTATTCAAAGATTATTATTCAAATATTTTTGTTAATCATAGAAATAGTGTACTTTATTGATAAATCATTTTTTTTTCAGACAACACGGCTTCGCATTCAAACCATTCGTCGGCAAAACCATCGCCACGTGGCTCACCTCCACCCTCACAATGGCTTGTTTAGGCCTGATGGGCGGCACCTATAACTGTCTTCGGGTCAAGTTCTAAACATTGTTTCGTTTTGTTTTGTTCTGTTTCTAGTTTGTATGTGTAGTTACCTACCTAATAATAAAAATAATAAATTCCTTCATCAACATCATCGTTTTTTCTATCACACTTCCCAATCTTTGATCACTCAACACGTTGTTATTGAATAAACCAATTGCTGCTGATCGTGCAAGTAGAAGAGAAATCGGTTGATAACATAACATTGAAAAATAAAATTGACACAAAAAAAATTCGATTCAGACTCAAAATTTTTCCAAGCGCTACAAGACCGATGACCGATCAGGTATGTTCCTTTAATTACGGTGTGCTGATTTTTCTTTTATTTCTTTTTTTTCTTTTGGAAAATCAGTTTTTGTTTGTTGTTGTTGATAACAGTTGTTGACCCTAGGTCAGTTTTCGTATACTTTGTCCTCTCTCTAGCGATCAGAAAATGAACGTTGATTCGATTTCGATGCTATAAAGTGTTTTTATGAGAAATAAAAAACCAGCGCGATTTTCACTACTTTCATCATCTCATATAAGATAACATATATTTATTTAATATTATTTATAATATATATAGTTAAACAACAACAAACATCAACTAGATTATATTTTTCCCTTTAGTTGAAGAGAACCCAGACAACGAGATCATCCTCCCGCCTCCACCCAATTGGTGTTCTATTTTGCTGGGTTGCAAGAAAGATTCTTTTTTCGACAGTTGTTGTTTTTTGTTTAAAAATGTGTATTTTTTGTTATCTTTTTGTAAATGGTAATGGAACTGGCGCCAAAATTCCGAGTTTCAACGTGAAAAAATGACGCAATTTGTTTTTTTTTAGCAGATTTCTGTCATGCATGTAAATTGACAGAAAACTGTGCAAAAGTGGAATTTTTCAGCCTAAATTGTGCACAAAACCGTGATTTTTCAAGTTTTTAAAAGACTGTTTAAGTTTGACACCAACAACTGTGCGCCATTTTTTTGTAATTTCAAAAAAACGAAAATTGTCCAACAACCGTGAAAAGTTTAAAAAAAAGCAACCTACCAGATGTTAATATGCATACATTTTCTTAAAATATACTGAAGTTTTGCTATTTTATAGTTAAAAATTTAATTTTGCCAAAAATTAAGAAGTTTTGACCCCAAGATAATTTTGATACTAATTTTTAGAAGTTAAGCCTTCCCAAAATTGTTACAAACATGCCCTACCCTCTTCTAATTAGTTTCATTGCCTCCACCCATTTTGTCTTTGAAAACATATCAAAGTTTTTTGTGTTCCCTCCCAAATGTTTTTGGGTTGTGATAGATAATCTCGCTCTAAAATCGACCAAGAATCGCGATCAAGGTTATATCGCGTTCGTTTTTGACTGTTTCTTCGGAAAATACACGTGTTTTCATACCTTCCCGGTTTTAAAATTTCGAAGTGTAACCTTAACTTCCAAAATTAATTATCTCTGTTGTAAATCTACGTAAACTATAGTGCAAATTTTGTTATTTTTCCTATTTTTAGTTAGTGTAATGTCACGTTGAGAATCGTACTTTTCAAATCGCAAAATGTAGTCTATTTATTATTTTTTAGGGGAAATCCGAAAATTTTCAGGTTCAACCGTTTATAAATTTTCATAATGACGTCAAAATATTTTTGAATAAAATTTTTAGATAAAAAACAACATGAAAAATACTACCTGAATCTAAACATAGAGGTAAAAAACATGAAATTCCAAAATAGCAATTTTTCTTCGTCATTTTCAGATTTTAGTCTAATTCTTAAAGTGAAAATAAACCTGATTTTTCAAAATTTAAAGAAATCTCGGGGGAAAATCGGCAAGCTTGCGACAGTTTGTCGCAAACTTGCGACATTCGGCTGTCGCAAGGCTTGCGTGTTCTTGCGCCAATAGTCGCAAGCTTTGCGACATCTAGCAGCAAAACTACTGCACGGCTTGCGACACCCTTGCGCCAGAAAAAAATGTGTCGCAAGTTTGCGACAAACTGCCGCAAGCTTGCGACAAGGGAAAAGCCTTGCGACACGCTTGCCGTTTTTTCCCCGAGATGCGCAGCCTTCTGGAGGCTGAATCCAGACTCAGCACAGTTTCTTTTCTGTTTTTTTGTTATTTGTTATTGTGATGACGTCTTCTTCCTCAAATTTTTAATAAAATGACTTAAAAATATGATGCAATCTCATAAAAAATTCAAGTCATTTTTTTCATGTGAAAAAACTCCTGGCACGCGCTGATTTCCTTTTCTTGAAAACTATAATTCATCTTGTTCAGGCGTCCAATTCTGAAACTCCATGCTGAAAGTCTTGAAGAAGAATGATACAGGATGTGCTTGACCTAGTTGTCAAGTGAGAAATTACCTTTTGACCTGGTAGTTACTTAGAAAATTGTTCACAAATTTTCATTTTCTCCACGAAACCAAGTTAATTTATAATAATTGATTTTAAAAGCATAAATTTGAAAAATATTTAAAGCGGACTTTCAACTTTGGCCATTAAAAACGAAATACCTGGTTTTTTGACTGAAAAATTTTAGATCACAATCAGAGGGATCACAGGTTTGAATGAACTTTGATAAATAATATCGAATAATAGTTTCAGTTTATTTCAAAAATATCATTCTTAATATGAAAGAAACCCGTTCCAGTAATTTCCTAGGTTCTCATCAGTTTACGTGATAATTTTTCCGACCGAAAATCTATCCTGGAAAATCCCAGCTTCCAAATTACCCCCATAAAAATGGCAACAATAACACCGTTCCACTTTCCATCTTTCTCTCTCCACCTTTTTTTTTGACTGCTTTTCTCCTCCCTATCGCACTCGAAACGTACTTTGTCTTGGTTTTTCGTTCGTTCCCCCCAAAAAATGGTCTTCCGTGAGAATCAGGACTCTTCACTCTTCCATATCACTGTTTTTTTGCACCGTTTTTTTTTTTGATTTTGATAAGAAAAAGTTGTTGTTTTTAGAAGAGGCGATCATTTTTTAAAGAGTCGAAATAGATTTTTTTTTGTTGTGTGTGTGATATTGTTCATTTTTTTTTAAAGTGGATTGTTTTACAGATGACTTACGATCTTTCTCGCTTGACACAAGATATACCGACAGTTCGACCAGATCTGGAAACAAAAAATGGTAACGAGTTTGATTCTGCGTGAGTTTTTCTCTGTTTTCATTGCAGAAACTGATTTACTTGAAATTTTTCATGAAAAATGTAGTTTTTTGTAATCCTACAATGAAAATTAGCCCGAAAACCCAGTTTTAGAGTAGAAATTACAGAAGTTTGAAGTTCTCCAAAGCTTCTAAATTTGAAAAAAGTGAATTTGACATGAAGGAAATAGAAAATTTCACGATCAAAGTCTGAAAATACCTTTAGAATGTCAAAAAACAATGTTTCTCATCTTTTTTGGAAAAAAAGCTAAATTTTCCTAATTTTTTTCTTGCGAATCATCCCATAAAATACCGACGTACGCTACATACTACCAATATTTTGGTTCTTGTTTCGAAAAAACCATATCACGAATTATTTTTTGTTGCGTTTCGCACGAAGATCATTCGTTGACAGGTCTGACAGGTCAAAAAAGTACTTAAAATAATCAGTATTCATATTTGATTATACCGAAATTGTACGGAGAAATGACAAACGTATTCTTCCAGTTCCTCTTCCGATCAAAATGGCAACGCCACCACCGCCAACAACCCCACATACTTTGAAGACGCTCGCCGACGCTTCAAAAATAGCCGATGCTCATCGTACGATTCGATATCTGGCGAGATGCTCATCTCGGATTTTATGGCATCCGATGAGTTGGACAAATTGAGCAACGCATTGAGCGAGGTAATCGCATTGTTGTTTTGAAAAAAAAAAACGAAGGAATATGACCCGGATTACGTAATTATTGTTGTGGTGTAATGAGAAATTATTATGACGTGGGGTTGGGAAGGTGTTTTGATCAACTTCTAGGCAAAAAAATAAGGAAAAAAGTATTTTTGAGCCAGGAAATGAATTTACACTTAAAAAACTCATTCATGAAAATATAGTTCGTTGTGAAAAAACAAATTCAAACATTGAAAATCAATTTGTGATCAGAATCAAAAAGCGAAGTTTGTTGCTATCAATTTTTTGGCTTTTACGCTTTTTAGACAATGCACGTTCGAAACTTACTCTGAAATTCTGAAAAATTGCAGGGAATTCAGTTTTTCAATTCGAAATCTAGAGAATTTCTATGGATATAGCTAAAAATTCAATTTTCAGTTGAAAACGGTCACAATTCTTTGAAAATTCGAAAGAGTCAATTTCCAGCGTCTAAAACGGGATCAAAATGGAATTCAGCGTAGATTTCTTGTAAATATTAATTTTTCCATTTGGCGCTTGTTGTTTCATATTCTGAAGTTTTAAAACTATACCGGAATTCTAGGAAAAAGTGACTGTCATAAAAAATCGAAACATGTGACCCAACAGTGACAATTCCTTCTTTAAACCTCGAAATTTCAGCCTGAATTTCAGCAAAAACCAATGATTATAGTCATTGGATCTTCAGAAGTTTGTTTGTTTCAGATTTAGACGTCCTAAGGACAAAGTTCACCATTGTAATTCTCTTCGAAGCCACATTCAATTAGTTTCTTGTTGTAAAAAGTTCATCTCTATTCTATTCTATTCAACAACCATATCATTTCGAACAAAAAAAAAACCACTCCAGTCCAATAAAAAAAATGACTAATTTGATATCGATAGACTTTGTACCCTCGTCTCCCTCGCAAAATTGATCAATTTCGAAAACTTCGCCAAAGATCGAACACATTTCGTTGTTCACCAGCTGATTTCTTTCACATTCACGTGAATGACAGCATGACCAGGTTATTTTGGGGGGAGGTGAGGACAAAGTACACCCACTCATATGTACATGAGAAGATTAGAATAATAATTGGGTGGCGATTATTAATTGCGAATGGGGATTATGAGCGACCAGAAAGGTGTAATTCATTTTTGAATTGGAGGGAAGGTAGTTGTAAAACTCAAAAATTTACTGGATAATGAACAAAGCATGAAAAATTGAAAGTTTTCTATACGTTTCAAAAAGAAAATTAAAAATCTGGATTTGTTATATCAATTAGTCCAGATAGAACATGAGAAGAACTCTTCTGAAGCAATTTTGAGTTTTAGAACGATCCTAACATTGAAAACCGGGAATTCAAAACGTAGGAATAATTGTCCTGAAGTTTGAGAGCTATAGAAACAATGAATCATTTGATAATATATAAGTTGTTGCTCTTGAAACGGTGTTTATGGCAATTTTAAGTGTTACATTTGAATTCTATGTGTAAAACTACCCATCATCATTCTGGAAAGTTTATTTTCAAGTGGGAAAACTGAAATTACAGTAGGAAAGATTTGTAAGCGACTAATATGAGCTGAAATTCAATCTGTAACATGCGCTCTATTGATAATTTTTCTAGCGAGCTTCTTATAATTTTTTTTGACTCAAAAACACTTCAAAAGTTTTTGAAATATAAAGTCCAGGTTTAAGCTATATTAGCTTAAAAATATGAGTTTCAGCATTTAATTTTACAGAACCTGTGCTAGAAAAGGAACAGTTCGATATGGAATTTCAAAATTTTTGGTTTACACACAATTCGATATATATAAAGCTTCCGAAGCCTCAGTCAGCTTTTCTGAAAAATTAAGAATTTCTCGATTCTTCTGAATCAAGCTAAAAATCCAGTATTTCCTGGTACAAGCCGGAAAAAACTTCGGATTAAACAAACTTTGCTTCAGAGATCAACTATGATTCCTGTTCAAATTGCTCCAGAATTCTTATCACCACCTAAAAAACACATTTTCTAGGCTACAAATTTGAAAGCTTTCAGTTTTACCCGAAAATAAACTCCTATTCGAATTCCCAGATTTTTGTTCAGACAAAAACACTTCTCTAAAATCCTCATCACCATCCAAAAATCAGATTCTCTAGGCTACAAAATTTCAAAACCTTGAAAATCCACATTGTTATTGTTTTTGTTCAAAATCAAAAAAAAAATTGATATCATCGACCTTCTTCCAATCTAACCAATTGTTGTGTGTTTGATAATTAGTTGTTTGTTTTGCACATTTCAACCAACCAGTCGATTTATCTATAAAAATAGAACCAAATAAAAATGATCAATCGATTAGATCTTGACACTTTTATTGAACTATGCAAGTCTACCATAGCCTATTATTTGACCAATGGGGAATTTTATCAGGTTTGGGGGGGTTTTAAGTTATTTTTTCTAAAATCAAACAAGAATTTCCAGGTTTCATCAAACGAAGCGGTGAAAGGATCAACGACTTCGTTGTTCTATGACCTGTTTCAAGCACAATTGGCACTTTGGACTTGCGCATTTTCACTTTTGTACTCGTACGCTTGGATGCAACATCGTAAAAAGTTTCTCATCAGTATTGTGAGTTCTATGCGCCTTGAAAATATTTAGCCAACTGTTAATTTTGCAGTTTGTCATTATCCCGGTGACATTCTCAATGACATGTATCATGTCGTGGCTTCTTGGTTTGATTGTGATTGTTGGGCGAATGTTCTCGACGCCTGTGGATTATAAGCAGTATCTGGATTTGTCGCGAAATGGTGGATTGAATTTTGGAGGTTGGTATTCTAAAGAAGTGTCGAGTATATAGACTGAAATTAGTTATAATAACGAACTGATTTTCAGATTTGTAAAAAAAACAATTAAAAAATTCGTTTTATGACCTATCATGTAAAATTTGTGGCTCTAATTCAGACCGAATTTTTTTCCCTCTTTTAGATATTTGATCGAGAAATATTTATGCTAATTTATATTTATAGAATCGCTAGAATCTTGAATCCAAGTTTGAAAATTATTGATTCTTTCAGAATATATGCTTAAATGTTTATGGTCTTCAGTTTAAAAAGCTTAGGAGTAGTAAATTCTAGTTGATAGCCAATCTGACAGATTTAAAAATTTCATGCTTGAATTCAAAAAATTCCAGATTTTCTCCTGTTTTTAGGTTAAATAAAAGTTCAGGTTATTATTATTATTTTTTTTAAAATAAAGTTTCTAATTTATTGAAATCGTCATTTCGTTCTATACAAAACATAGAAAACGACCACGCGTAAACATATCACCAATTTATTTTCTTTTGAGAAATTTTTGAGAAAGATTTTTCAAATATTCAAATTCAGTGCTCAACCGGCAGGAAACATCACAACTCTGTTTGGGAATATTGATTTTTCTCGTTAGAATAAATGCTGGAATTTGTATTCTTCTCAATTACAGCCTGCAATGGAACTATTTTGATAAATATTTATAAAAACTCAGATTCATATTCTAGGTAAAAAGTTGCAGAGTTTTCCACGTTCAAATGGCGAAATTAATGAGTATCCAAGAAAAATTATCATCTTGGAGATAAATTTGAAAAATGAGAAAAAAAGTGTGCTACTTTAAAACAAAATTGTGAATTTTTTATAATGCGAACCCGTTTTGATGTTGAATAAGTGAAACATCCATATTTTTCTCAATATACCCGATAATTCAATTTCCAATCATACTATTTTAACGGAAAATATCCGAATTTCCTTTGAACACCTATTTTTTCCAGACCGCAGTTTTATTCGCGAAGCCTTCCGCAATCGCAGCTATTCCGGAGCATCTTCCATCTCTTGCCAAGGTGACGATTATGGTCTTCCAAAGCCGCTCTGCAGACGACACAGCAACTCATACACGTAAGTGTTTTTATCGTTAAAAATTGTTATCCTAAATATTGATCAAAAATTGTGAATTCTTACAGTTCCCTGGTCAGCCGACCACCATCTGTCAATCGCAAATTATCCTACTGTTACTCTCACAACAGTTCGCATCCAAAAGACGATGAATAATCCATTCCCAACGGGTCTATCTATTTTCTCTCACATTTATTGCCATTCTATTTTCGCTAACCTCATTATTATTATTATTTTTGTTCAAAATTGCGGGTATTCCCAACTCTTCATTCACCATATAAGTCTATGTAAATATATCTATATTCATCAATATGAATAATCTTTGAAAAATGAAGGTATTTATTATTATTTCTGAGTTTATAGGATAGGTAGGAATTCCAGAAGAAACCGTAGACTGAAAGGGTTAGAATTCGGTAGTTTAGTGGGATACAATATAAGTTTAGCAGTTGAACAGTGTAAATGGAATACCAGGTGGATTGCATTATTGTAATCGATTCTGATAGGGAATATCCTTCCAAAAGTCGGAGATTTGTTAAAATTCTCGCGCAGATAATTGGACTGAACACAAATTGATCAACAACAACCTTTTGGATAATCATAACATGCCGATTTGGGTGTCGAATTCGTTCCAAGACCCGAAACCATAAATTCAACGATGGTACTGTGAATGAGGAGACGAGGATGAAGAAACGGGCGGTTCCCATTTTTGTTGGCCGGTTAGATCACAGGCAGTTGCGAACCGGTCGGAAACCGATGAGAAACCGGTCGGTTTTTGTTTTGCTTGACCGATCGGTTAAGTACAGAAATTAGAAGAGAAACCGGCAGGAAACCGACCGGTTTTTTTTGTTCGGTAACCGACGGGTTTTTTAAAAACATTTTTCAAACCAATTTTGCTGCTCACATAAGCTGTTTTACCTCTCAATTAGCATTCAAAATCTCATAGAGTACAAGGCTTTTTAGTATTTCATTACTACATATCAATATTTGACATAGAACACGCTACAAAACATGTAAAACGACAAAAAAGTCTGCAAAAAAAAAAGAAAATAAAAATATTTATGGACGAAAAAACCAAAAAAAAAACCTAGTCCGCCAAGCATTGGATACCCGTCGGTTTTTCATTTGTTTCTTCTCTTCGGAAACCGATCGGTTTTTTTATTTTTACGAAAACCAGAGGGAAACCAGTACCAAACCTGTCGGTTTTCCCGTTTTCTCTGGTTTCCGACAGGTTAGCAACTGCCTGTGAGATATTGGGTGAAAATGTCTCCAGATGCACTTATTGAGCCGGAAAGGAGCATTTGGGTGAGAAGGGGACGGCGATGAAGCGGAGGATTTGAACATTTTTCGAAATGAGAAATGGAGGAAATTGAATGGACACGTTGAAATATCTCGACACGATGGAGAATTTGTGTACTTCTCCTGGATAAAGGTACACTTTTCTTCTTTGAGAATTGCTTCTTTAAAATTTAAATATAAAAACATTTTTCAAAAAAAAAGCCGCGAATTTCCTGTTTCATTTTTTTGTGCGTTGAACTAATCATGAAATAAACAATGAATATCTAAAAATTTGTTATTTTATCGAAAAAAATCTATGAAATTCAAAATTCGCGGCTTTTTTGTAGTAAGATGTGCTTCAGACGATTTTTTTTCGTTTTGTCGCATTAATATTTTGAAATCCTTGAAAAATTTAATGCGCAATGAAATATAGTATAAAAATATCTCGACGCGATCGATGTTTTGAGTATTTCTCACGGACAAATGTAGTTTTTTGTCGAATTTTTGAGTGAACAGCAAGTAAAATATAATTTAAATATTTTATTAACTAGTTTTGTACTTTTTGAGTTTTATAAGAAATATATGAATTCCAGAAGAAACCGTAAAATGTGAGAGTTAAAATTCGATAATGCAAAGGGATAAAATATAAATTAACAAGTTGTACAGCTGGACGAAAGCATAGATTGGTTGTATAAATGTCATACCAACTAGATTGCGTTTTCAAAATCGATTCTTCTATCGAAAATCCTTCTAATAGCCGTAAATTTGTTATAGTCGCCGCACAGATAATTGGACTGAATAGGAATTGATCGATAACCAGCTTCTGGATAATCATAATATGCCGATTCGAATGTCGAATTCGCTCGAGCACTTTGAACCAGAGATTTAGTGTTGGCACTGTGAAAGTGGAGACAAGGATGAAGAAACGGGCGGTTCGAAATTTATCCCAATGTTGTTGACCGGTTAGATATTGGGTGAACATGTCTCCAGATGCACTTATTGAGCCGGAAAGGAGCATTTGAGAGAGTAGAGGACGGATTTTGGTGAAAGTACAGAGAATTTGTGACATCCTTGGAAGTTTGAAAATAAAAAAAATCTAGATAAATACAGAAATATAGTGTCATATATATTTTTTTCGAGAAAAGATGATGTTTGTCCTCTCTTTGTCGAAAAAAGAAGTTTATCAAAGAACGAAATGACGTTTCCTTTTTGCTGTGTATCATTCAAAAACCATTAAAACAAACGATTTTATTCAGTTTCGAATATTTTTGAAAACTGTTTTCACCATTGGATTCAGCGCAAAATTTGGAATAAGAAGGTTAGTTAAAGTTTTAGTGATTTCAAAAAACAAAAAAAAAAAAAATTAAAATTGTGGGAAAAGTAAAAATTAACACCTTTTGAAGAAAAATGATCACAACTTGGTTAGTTTTCAATATTTTCGAAATCTGATTTCACCATCGGATTCAGCACAAAATTTTGAATAATAAAATTAAGATGATGAATTGATGAGAAACTTAATCAAAATTTTAGTGACACAAACAACAAACAGGTATACCTTTGTAGAAAAATGATCACAACTTGGTTAGTTTTCAATATTTTCGAAATCTGATTTCACCATCGGATTCAGCACAAAATTTTGGATAAGAAGGTTATTTGAACGAATATAGATGAGGAACTTATAAGTTCCTCATCTATATTTATATTTTCGAACATCATCGTCGAAGACTCACTTCTTTTTCTCCGAAAGTTCTATATATTCTAAAAATGGAGACGGCGCAACACTAATTTTGGAAAAAAATCTCATAGAGTACAAGGATTTTTAGTATTTCATTACTACATATCAATATTTGACATAGAACACGCTACAAAACATGTAAAACGACAAAAAAGTCTGCAAAAAAAAAAGAAAATAAAAATATTTATGGACGAAAAAACCAAAAAAAAAACCTAGTCCGCCAAGCATTGGATACCCGTCGGTTTTTCATTTGTTTCTTCTCTTCGGAAACCGATTGGTTTTTTTTATTTTTACGAAAACCAGAGGGAAACCAGTACGAAACCTGTCGGTTTTCCCGTTTTCTCTGGTTTCCGACCGGTTAGCAACTGCCTGTCTTAATCAAAGTAAGCATAAAACAAACAATTTTATTGATTAACTTGCGTTTTATAGGAAAGGTAAGAATTCCAGAAAAAAGCGACGAATTGGAGTAGTATTATTCGATAATTTAAAGGGATAAAATAGAAGTTTAGCAGTTGAACAGCTGGAAGGAATGATAGACTGGATGTATATATTTCATACCAATTGGAGCGCATTTTTGAAATCGAGACTGATAGGGAATATCCTTCCAAAAGTCGGAGATTTGTTAAAATTCCCGCGCAGATAATTGGACTGAACACAAATTGATCAACAACAACCTTCTGGATAATCATAACATGCCGATTTGGGTGTCGAATTCGTTCCAGGACCCGAAACCATAAATTCAACGATGGTACTGTGAATGAGGAGACGAGGATGAAGAAACGGGCGGTTCGCAATTGGTCCCATTTTTGTTGGCCGGTTAGATATTGGGTGAACATGTCTCCAGATGCACTTATTGAGCCGGAAAGGAGCATTTGGGTGAGAAGGGGACGACGATGAAGGAGGTTGTTGAAGTTGCGAACGATTTGGGACATTTTTCGGAATGAGGTATGAGGAAAGATAAAGGGACACGTTGAAACATCTTGACGCGATGGAAATTTATGTACTTCTTCCGGACAAAGGTTACTGATTGTTGAACGCCCGCTGACACGCGACGCGAGAGTCAAACACGTGTAATTTGAAACTTGATTTTTTTAAAATATGTGCGTCAGATTCGGTGTTTGCACAGAGGATGTTTATTTTTTGAGGAAATCGATATTTTCTGTGAGTTTTTAGAAGCCCTGCGAAACTTTTTGGAACCGAAAAATGGAAAAATCCATGTCTAACTTCGAAAGTGTCACTGGCAGCAAACGTGCTCTACCGCACACAGCAGTTTTTATTTCAAAAATTATTTTTATTGTTTGTTTTGAAGAGTTTTTCGGTCTACTTTCCCCTCAAACAATATTAAAAAAAAAAGGAAAAGTTGTGCACACACATCAAACATGACGCGAAAATGCACACAACCTTGAAAATTATAAAAATCTGAAGAGAAAAATTGTCCAATTTTTCAAGGTTATTAAAATACACTTACAATTTTTTTGAAATAACCAATCTTGACCTAAAAATTCTCATTTTAAAATCACCTATTTATATGTACGATTTTTTGGTTTGTGAACATTTCCGTCAAGTAGTGTGTGTTGTGTGCAAACACAAGGAAAAACGGGCATTTTTTCCAGCTGTCTAGGTGTCTTTAAAGCAACACCCCGAGCTAAAAATTTTCAGATAAATTCATGAGGATTACACTTTTCATTATTTCATTCTTTGTGGTTCCTTCACATGCAGGTATGAAAAATGCTGAAAAATATTGTGCGCCTTTAGTTCTCAGGTCCATTTTCAGATAACACTACTTCTTCAAAAACCTTCATCGAAAATGAGCTGGCCAAATTATCCGCTACTTGTCTTAGCTCCAGAGATCATGAATTTTTTTTTTGTGAAGCAAAACTTGGCACGTAAACTTTCCTTGGACGATGAAATAAAATTTGAATAATTTAAAGACGCATCGAAGTAAATCTATAGAATATCTCGAAGCGATGACATAACTGTGTACTTCTCTCGGACAATAAAGGAGTTTTTATATTTTTGAAAGGTATTTTTCGAACAAAAAATATAATAATTTAAGGGCGCATCGAAGTAAATCTATAGAATATCTCACAGCGATGAAAATTTTGTGTACTTCTCTTGGACAATAAAAGGAGTTTCTATATTTTTGAAGCTATTTTTAGAACAAAAATTGAATAATTTAAAGACGCATCGAAGTAAATCTCTAAAATATCTCACAACGACGAAAAGTTTGTGTACTTCTCTCGGACAACAACAACAGCAACAACAAAAATATAAGCAAAGCAAAAAACAAGAAAAACAGTTCATTAGTAGGTGGCCGGACTCTGTGCCGCTTGGTTTTGCGTCAACGAGCTATAGTTGGTGTAGTCGGCCATTTGAATGAGCCGATTGGTGGCACCAAAATCGAGCACAACCTTCCTAATGATCATGTACTGTTGGACGGTTTGTACGGCCAAACATCGTCCGCCAATTCGAAGTTCTTCGACGATTCGGCGAATATCGGGCGGCTCGTAGAAATTGTTGATTTGCATCAGAGCAATTTCAATGGCCATGAAGGTTCCGGATCGACCAACGCCGGCCGCGCAATGAATCACTGAAAAATGATTAACAATGCTCCTTTAAACGTACAGTACGCCAAGAGATACTGTACCTGGCGGCGTTTTCTTCTCGCGAATCTTCTTCAACAATTTGAGAATCACTTCCGACGAGTCGGGTATGTGATAATCGGGCCACTCGGTCCACTGGAGATGTTTGATGTTTCGGGTCTCGCCACGATATTCTAGTCGTAGTTTCGTTGTGACGACGGTCCGACTTCGAGTCGTTTCGATGAATCGGAGATTGAAGCCGCCGTCGAATCGAAATACATTCTCAGCGTTGCTGAAAATTGGCCAAATTTGAATGGTTTTGAGTGCGGGGACTAGTTTTGGAGAGTTCTAGGCCATGAATTCGGAAAACAAGGCCATCTTCTCACCGAGGGACTAGTTTTAGGGTAATTTTGACCGTATTTCAATGCGGGGACTAGTTTTAAGTAATTCTAGGCCATGAATTCGGAAAACGAGGTCATATTTGTTCGAGGGACTAGTTTTTCGGGTTCCTAGGCCATCGAAATGAGAAACTAGGCTGAGTTTCAATCGAGGGACTAGGTTTTTGGCTATTCTTTGATGATTTTGAGTACGGGGACTAGTTTTTTTTGTTTATAGGCCATGAATATGAGAACCTAGACTATGAACTGAATCAGGGACTAGTTTTTATTGTTTCTAGGTCATATTTGAACCCAGGGACTAGTTTTTGTGGTTCTTAGGCCATCGAAACGAGAAAATAGGCTAAATTTCAATCGAGGGACTAGGTTTTTGGATTTCTAGGCCATCAATATGAGAAAATAGGCTAAGTTTCAATCAAGGGACTAGGTTTTTGGCTGTCCTTTGATGATTTTGAGTACGGGGACTAGTTTTTATTGTTTCTAGGCCATGAATATGAGAAACCAAATCATGGTCTGAATCAGGGACTAGTTTTTACTGTTTCTAGGTCATATTTGAACCCAGGGACTAGTTTTTGGGTATTTAGACTATCATTTGATGGTTTGAAACTAGGCTAAGTTTTAATCGAGGGACTAGGTTTCTGGATTTCTAGGCCATAATTTAGTGATTTCGAGTACGGGGACTAGTTTTCACTGTCTCTAGGTCATATTTGAACCCATGGACTAGTTTTCGGGGTTCCTAGGCCATCGATATGAGAAACTAGGCTAAGTTTCAAACGAGGGACTAGGTTTTTGGATTTCTAGGCCATATTCCAATCCAGAAACTAGTTTTTGGGTTTTCTATGCCATGCTATAGTGATTTTGAGTGCGGGGACTAATTTTTAAGAAATCTAGGCCATATTTGTTCGGGTGACCAGTTCCTGGAATATTCTAGGCCAAGTATAAATCAAGGGACTAGTTTTTGGGATTTCTAGGCCGTTTTGTAACCCGGGGATTAGTTTTTTCTAGGCCACAGCTTCCAAAACCTAGGCCATATATTCAACTCACAGCGGAAAGTACTCGACACACTTCTCGCGATTATTCTCCTGAAACTGGCACAACATGACAATGGTCGTCGTCCGCTCCTGCCAAACCATTCGCCAAAAATCGACGACCGTTCGCGTTTTCGGACCCTGCGTCAAAATGTACTTTTGGTTTCGCAGATAGCGACTCGTCACATAGTTGGCGTGGATGTAGTCGTGTCCGGGCTCGTTTTTTGGCAGGAAATGGAGCTTGACACGAGAGACGTCGAGACAGGGAATGTCTGAAAAACGTGGATTTTTGATACGGGGAAAATTATGAGGTTGCTAAAGGAGTCTGCCATCTAATACAGGTTTTCATGCTGATCAATATCCTGTATCTAACTTTTGCAGAGCTCTACGCGGAACGCTGAAAATTGAGCTCAAAGTTTGCTCATCTCATCTGATACAGTTTTTCATGCTGATCAATATCCTGTATCTAACTTTTGCTGAGCTCTACGCAAAACGCTGAAAAATGAGCTCAAAGTTTGCTCATCTCATCTGGAACAGTTTTTTACGCTGCTCAATATCCTGTATCTAACTTTTGCAGAGCTCTACGCAGAACGCTGAAAATTGAGCTCAAAAATTGACTATGCTATCTAGTACAGTTTTTCACGCTGATCAATATCCTGTAAAATTTGCCGCATTTTCTCCAGTTTAAAGTCATCTAGACATTTGTTCGTGTTTGTCTTCTCTTTTCACACAGAATTTGAAATCGCCGCTACGTCCTGGCGCCTTTGTGCGTACACTGCGACGCACATTTGCAGACGAGAAAAATACTCAAACTTTAAGCTCAATTTTCAGCGTTCCGTGCGGAGTTTAGCAAAAGTTAGATACAGGATATTGAACAGCGTGAAAAACTGTATCAGATGGAATAGACAAACTTTGAGCTCAATTTTCAGCTTTCGGTGCAGAGCTCATCAAAAGTTAGATACAGGATATTGATCAGCATAAAAAACTGTATCAGATGACATTGTTCGACAGGCTGAACAAGATCTACAGTAACCCACTAGAATATCGATTCTTCCTCGCATTCACCGAATGATAAAACTGTTTACACTCGTCGACATTCGGCAGGCCAGGCAGACTCGCATACTCCTCCTCAATCTGGCTGAACCCAATCTTCTGCGTCCTGTTCGCGTAGTCTTTGAACAACAGTTTGAACCTCTCCATTTGTTGTTGTTGTTGTGCATTGTCGAGTAGTGATTCGTTCGAGTTACTGTCCGCTTTGTGCTTTCCTTTCTGTGGTTGTGGCTTTCTACTGATTAGTGCGAGTCGTTTCCCGTTTTGTGTCTGTTCCCCGGGTTCATCATCCATATCCGATTCACCATCTAGCCCAATCAAACTTCGAACCTTATTCGGGCTCTTCATCTGGAGCACTGGGTTCGGCTTCAATTGCCCGCTTTCCATACTATCTGTGCTGCAATTCATCGAAGATGGCAAATTGCTGAAAAAACAAAAAAAAAAACAATTTTGCCCATGGTGGGAATCGAACCAGCGACCTTTGGTTTGCAAGGCGCGCGCGCTATCCACTACGTTATCCCAGCTGTTGAAGAAGAGATAGCAAATCTCGTAGACTATTTACCTCAGTTTTGGCGGTGGTTTTTCATCTCTTTTATGTGTTGCAGTATTTTTCGAAGTCTTCTTGTTTCTATTCATTTTAATATCCTATGTCTTAAAATCTATCAATCCCAAAATAAATTTTGTTCGCCTTGTCAATCCACGACACCTATGTGTCACGATGATTATATGTGTCACGATGATTATTTTTTTAAATTTTAAATCTTTTTTTCGATTCAATGTAGTTTGATCTCTTCTATATAATTTTTTTCATTCAGCCCTCTCATAATCCCCCAGAATTTATCCATTTCCAATAATTCACAGGTTTTTTTTGTTTTAAAACTGAAAATTTCTAGAATTTCACCATGAAGTGGGTATTTCTCCTTTTTTTGCTCATTGAGGAAATGAGTGCTCAATCTTTATCTTCTTCAACATCTACAACAACTCAAAATATTTTAGAAATCTATATTCCAACGGTAAGAAAAGCTCTAAAAATAAAGAAAAACGAAATTTGAAAAATAATTTTCGCGGTGTGCGGTAGAGCGCACAAGCATCACTCATTCAAATATTTTCTTTTTTTTTATTTTTAGAAGAGAAAATGGGGTTTTTATAGGTCTCTGTGCTGGCTTCAACGAGTTGCACAACAGCCACATGGTTAGCTTGGTCAGATTGGTCGACTTGTTCGGATGAATGTGGATCATGTGGGGTTCAGATGAGAACTAGGACATGTTTAACAACTGATACTACTTGTACATGTAGTGGGTGAGTTTTTTCTCGGTTTGCGGCTGATTTTCAGATTTTTGAAGTATCAGAATCGAATTCTACGGGTCTGAAAGCCCCCAAAAACATGTAATTTAGGTGAAAATTTGTCAGAAAACCTCCAATCGTTGCGAGACCAACAAAGTACAGTTGTAAAGTTTAAAGGCGCATCATTTTTGGACAATTTTCAATGTCAGAATTGGAATCTACGTGTCAGAGAACCCCTAAAACTATCTAGTTGATATCGAAAACAGCCACAGACCCTGATCGCGGCGAGACCAACAAAGTACAGTAGTAAATTTTAAAGACGCATATTAGATATTTTCTTTTTAATGATTTTTCGCGTGGAAAACTCAATAATCTATGACGTCAATGCAAAAACCAACCGAACATCGTTCGAAACATTTTTTTTCAGAAAAAAAAAAANAAAAAAAAAACGAAACCAGTTTTAACCTACATACTATAATAGATTTGAGAATGATGTATTAATAAGTCTGTTCCTTTAATTAAAAGGTACAAATGATCAAGATGATTCATAGAATAGAAAATCACAAAATAAAAAAAAGTTTCAGAACTGCCACTGGTGTTCAATATTGTAACCTGGACATTTGCCGATATCCTCGAACTACGTGTTGCAACAATTTTAAGGTAAAAAAAATAATTCAAAAAAAAAAAAAAAAA